>CAKNXH010055935.1:0-14808 GCA_932178445.1 Andricus quercusramuli | reverse complement strand
TCCTGACTCTTATGTCCTGACTTCTAGCTCTTAACTCCTAAGGCCTGACTCTTGACTTCTGAATACTGAATCCTAAGTCCTGGTCCCTGACTCCCAACTCCTAAGGCCTGACTACTGAACTATCAGGTCCTGACTCCTGACTCATAAATCCTGATAACAGACTCCTAACTCATATGTGAGGCCTGATTTCTTACTTCTGACTCCTATGTCCTGACTTCGAAATCCTAACGCCGAAGGCCTGACTCCTGACTCCTAAGTCCTGGTTCCTGCCTTCTGACTCCTATGTCCTGACTGTTATCCTTTGACTTCTTACTCCTGACTTCTGACTCCTGATTCCTATGTCCTGACTTCTAACTCCTCAGGCTTGAATTTCGACTCCTGAATCCTAAATCCTGACCCCTTAAATCCTGACTCCTAAATCCTAAGGTCTGACTCTTATGTCCTGACTTTTAACTCCTAAGGCCTGACTCTCAAGTCCTGACGCCTAACTCCTAAGGTCTGACTCCCAAGTCCTGACGCCTAACTCCTGACTCCTAACATCTAACACCTAACTCCTAAATCAGTCAAATTTGAAGAACTTCCGAATCTAATATCATAAAATTTGAAACAGATGAGAAATTAAAATTAAAATGATTAAACTTTGAAAATCGTGATACACATCGGTTTGAAAATTGATTTACTTCATGGACTTATTTTCAGAATCCTAATTTGAGGATGTCCTAATGTTATCCTAAATTCCCAAAATGAGCGTTATTAAAATTGATTCATAAAATCGAGAAAATTATTCCGATTGTTAATTGTAACTGATTTTGGAAGGAAACCGAAGGTGAATCTCAGAAAAAAAGATTTAAGTGTAATAAGGTTTATTTAACAATATTTATTAAGGGTTTCATTTTTCTGCTCTTTATTTAAGTGATAGTTTCAATTTTAATGTATTTCTAATTTTTTATAACTCAGTAGTAAGCATTTTAAAGAAGTTTGTAAGGTTTCAAGAGAATAGCAATTTTTTTAGAATTCCTGGGAAAAATTGAAATGAATATTTTTGCTGAAAAATGAATTGTGAACAAAATTGGAAAAGATTTTAGAAAATTGCAAATAATTTTCTGCAATTTCGTATACAAAATTCAAAGCGTTTTCAGAAGTTAAAAATTTGTATGAAAATGTGGAATAAAATCTGGAAGATTTAGGAACAATTTTTTTAATTCTCAGAATTTTTCAAAATTTCAGATATAATTCAAGTCAGCTTGAAAGATTTTTGAAAATTCATCTCTTTTGATTGAATGCATTAAATAATAAATTTTTGACGATGTAGTTCAATCCTTAACCAAAAGAAATTAATTTTATCTTTTGGGTAAGGATTGAGCTACTTCGTCAAAAAAATTGTTTAATGCATTCAGCTCTTTTTCATTAAAAAAAATCTTGTTTTATTGAATTATAAACAATTACATTTTTTGTTAAGAATTCATCTTTATTATTGTTAGTCTCAAATGTAAGTATTTTGTTGAAAATTCGTCTTTTTGGCTGAAAATGAATTTTCTTGGATGAAAATTAATCTCTTTCGTTTAAAATTTAACAATTTGGTTACGAATTCTTTTTTCTTAACTGAAAATTAATTTTTTTACCTGAAAATTTATCTATCATATTTTTAGATATAAATTAGCTTCTTTGCAGAAAATTTATATTTTCGGATTGGAAATTCAACGCTTTGGCTTTAAAATTAAACAACTTTGTTGAAATTAAAAATTAAATTTTGTTGTTGTTAAAAGTTCCCCATTTTAGTTGAAGATGAACTTTTTTGCTGAAACTTTTATTTGACGTATCTGAAATCTTCAAAAATCTTATAATATTTTTTTTCGTGTACAATTTTTTTCTTCTTTGTTGAGTTTTACACCAAATTTAAGTAGAAGGCACTCATTGTGTGCAACTATGCATGAAAAAAATTGGCTACCTCCTTTTACACGTTTATGAAACGTTAAAATATAATGCATGCAGACAGGAAATGGGGTAGAAGACTCTTTTTTATGGATAAAAGGGATAGAAATTTTTTATACAATATATAATAATTAGCGATAAAAAATAACAAGTTTCTTTTAACTATTCACTTTTTTGGTAGCGAAATTTCTTTTGTAAATAACTAACTCATTTGTTTATTTACAGAATTTTTACTTACAAAATGAAAAAAGTCACACTTTTTACAACAAATTATTCCGAACAGTATGTTCAAAAAGAATTCGGAATTTTTTTGAAGACAATGTTTTTAATTATGCAGGATTTTAAAAAGTTTAGGATTTTTTCAAAGTTTCCTGGGAAAATTTCAAATTTGAAATTATTCTCTAAAATTTTTCAAGACTACAAAATCAAGAAAAAACTGTGAATGAATTTATTTAAGAGAGAAAATTTGTTTTGAGAGAATATTTAAAAAGATTTAAAAAAATTTTTAAAGATTTCCAAAAATTGAAATTCAATGCCAGCATTTTAATCTTGAAATACTTTCAACATAGAATCTCTCATAAACGGAATAAAACAGTATTTCAGATACAAATTGAAAATTTTCAAATTTATCAATTCATTTTAAACAAAAGAATGTCTTTTCCAATATAAAACATGAATTTCGAACAAAATACTTGAATTTTCAACAAAATAATTAAATTTTTAACATAATTGTTAAATTCATCAAAAAAGATGAAATTTAGACACAAAAAAAAGTTTTTTAAAACCAAAAAGACTTTTCAATAAATAGAGATTCTTTACCAGAAGAAAATTTTACCTAAATTGTTGAACCTTCAAGGCAAAAGACGAATTTTCTCTACAAAATTTGAATTGACAAATAAAAAATGTGACTTCAGCAAAAAATTATTTTTTGTTATTAATTAAATTTTAAGCCAAAAAAAGACTTTTCCACTAAACGGTTAAATTTTTAACCAAAGACATAAGCCTTCAATCAAAAAAATAAATTTCTAACAATGTAGCTTAACTGTCACCCAAGTGGTTGAATTTTCAATTTAAAAAGATTAATTTTCAACAAAATAGTTACAATTTCAAAAAAATAGATGAATTTTCAACTAAAAAAATAACTCTTATGAAAAAATTATTTCTCAACAAACTGATTCAACCAAAGCTTTCAAATAAAAAATAAATTAAAAGAAGTTGAATTTTCTGTTAAAACAGATTTTAGTTTACTTTTCACGATCAAAATATGAATTTTTGACCAAGAAATAAAATTCTACAAAAGAATTGAATTTTCAATCCAAAAATCAATACATTTTCAACAAAACTTAGAATTTTGAGAGCAAATTGAGAGTTTTCAATTCAAATCTTTTAACTCATTAGCATTTCAAATAAAGATTTACAGATTTACCATTAAAAATTCTTTGAATTTGAATATTTTCAATTGAGGACTCTTAAAAATTATAGAAAATAATGTTATATTTACCAGAAAAATGTCTTCTTTACTACATTGTTTTTTGAAAATAATTTTCTTATTTTGCTGTATATTTTCTTGTTCACAGAGGTGCTTTTATTTTTTTTTTCCTTGTTTTTTTTTTCAAATTTGTTTGTTTTATTATTTGAGGCTCATGTAGGGGGTAATGTAACATAGAAAACTTAGAAAAAAATTCTTGAATATTGCATTTCCAAAGTAGCAGAAAAAAATATACAACTGGCACGATATTCAAAATAGAAAAATAATTTCAACTGACAAAAGAGTGAAAAATTTTATTAAATTAAGAATTTTATATTCAGAGCAATGAAATCTTGGCCAATTCCCTGATTTCCTTGAAATCTCTGAAAAACTTCAAGAATTTTCTAAAATCCTTGATTTTCTGAATTTCTGGAAATCCTCAAATATTCTAAATTCTGTGAATTTTTGGAATATTCTCAATTCCTAAGATTCCTTGAATTCGTTAAACGCTCTTAAATCCCTGAAAATCTCTGAATTCCATGAAATCTTTCAATTTTCTGAAGTACTGAAAATCTCTGAAATCCTTGATTTTACTGAATTTTGTAATATTCTGAATAACTCAAATGTTCTGAATCCCTGAAATTCTCTGAATTCTTTAAATTCCGTAAATTTTCTGAAATTTTTGAATTCTCTAAATTCTTTGAAATCCTTGAATATTCTGAATGTCTCTAATTCTCTAAAATCCTCGAATTCCTTGAATTCTCTAAATTCCTCGAATTCCTTGAATTCTCTAAATCACATTCGTATTATCTGCGATGCCTGTGATTGGCCAGAGCACCCTATGGTGGAGACTGGTCGTACTTGATTGGCCAATCAAGTCTTTTTAAAAAAAAACCGGGAGGACGGAAAGCCAATTCGCAGACATTACTCTCATGTTCCTTTATGCATTGGCTCACCGCCCTCCCGGTTTCTCCAATATGGGCTTTGCCACAAGAACTGAAATGTTTACGAAACGTCGGCAAGATTTATAGTTTCGCACACGATTGAAACCCGAAAAAGCTTTGAAATCTAAATTTAATTTTATCACAAATATAATTTGTTCGAGTTAAACATTGACGTGTGTGAATAAAGTACATTTTGTTCAAATAAAGAAATATTTGTCTAATTCAAACCAATATTTTTCTGAATGTATCATCAGATTTGATTCTCACTTGGATCTTATTTTTAAGACCAAAAATTAGTACTAAAATGTTATTAATTATGCACGAAATTGAGGTGGCACTATTTTTTAGGGTTCTGTTTCAATATCAAAAACCAGCCTAATAATAATTTTATTACTGTCTGCATTTGATAAAGTAATTGTAAAATTCGATCAATCAATGATTTTCACGGTTTGCCGAATCGTTTTAGGCTCAATTTCCTGCCGGGCCTATGCTTCGTGAGAATGGCAGTTGTTCAGTATCATATGTATATGTATACGTATATGTGCATGTATGTATATCCTTCTATACAGGCCAATGACTTTGTTGTACACGAAAGAGTTTCAATGACCACTGCGAGTAAACCCGACCAATTGCAATCATCCTTTGTCATATCTTGTATTAGGAACGTGGGATTTCAAGAACGGGTAGCATTCAATCTAAACTTTTTTTCCTATGCACACCTGAAAAAGATGCAGTTTACTTTAATTGATATGGTAATATGTCACAATGTGAATATGACTAAAAATTTGAACTATACAATTATTCAAAAGTGCAATTCATACATTTTTTATCCTATATCTATTCCAATTATTGAAAAGGCCACTCTCTAAATCAGAATTGGTAAAAAACTAAATTCAGAAAATGATTTGGTTTCATCAACAAAATTTGTGTTCCTTCAACCATAAAATAACGGTTATTATATGAACAACAAAATATTTGTTCGAATCAACCACATTTTCTTCTTGTTTAGTTACAAGTTAAAAATATTGTATGATTAAGAGACTTTTGTATAGGGTTTTAAATGCGCTCATATGTGCCGTACAAATTTTCGGAATATCGTGAAATTTGTCCAAGATATGGAGGTCATACCCTTTTGCAAAGTGATGATCAACAAAATATAAAAATTTTTTTTGGAAGTGATGAAGCGTCTTTTATAAGTGATGAAGCGACTTTGATAAGAGGATTTCATATGTGCTCATATGCGCCATAAAAATCTTCTGAATATATTAAAAATCGTCCAAGATATGGAGGTCATACCATTTTGGAAAGTCATGATCAACAAAAAAATTTTTTGTATCGGCAGTGATGAAGCGACTTTTATAAGAGAATTTCATATGTGCTCATATGCGCCATGAAAATGTTCTGCATATATTGAAAATTTTCCAAGATATGGAGGTCATAACAATTTGCAAAGTGACGACCACAAAATAAAATTTTTTAATCCACATTGATGAAGAGACTTCCGTAAGAGGGTTTTAAATGCGCTCATATGTGCCATTGAACTTTTCTAAATATCTTGAAAATTGCTCAAGATATGGAAGGTCATACCATTTTGTAAAGTTATGACCATCAGAATAAAAAGTTTTCAATCCGCAGTGATGAAGGAAATATCGTATAGGGTTTGAAATGCGCTCATATTTGCCATAAAAATTTCCGTCAAATCTTGAAAATTGTTCAAGATATGGAGGTCATACCATTTTGCAAAGTGATGTCCAACAAAATAAATTTTTTTTTCATCGGCAGTGATGAAGCGACTTTCATAAGAGGATTTCATATGTGCTCATATGCGCCATAAAAATTTTCTGAATATATTGAAAATTGTCCAAGATATGGAGGACATGACATTTTGCAAAGTGATGACCACAAAATAAAAATTATTTGATCCGCATTGATGAAGAGACTTCCGTGAGAGGGTTTCAAATGCCCTCATATTTACCATGAAAATCTTATGAATATATTGAAAATTGTCCAAGATATGGGGGTCATAACATTTTGCCAAATTATGACCAACAGAATAAAAAGTTTTTAATCCGCAGTGATGTAGGGACTATCGTATGGGATTTCAAATGCGCTCATATGTGCCATGAAATTTTTTGTCATATCTTGAAAATTGCCAAA
Organism: Andricus quercusramuli; assembly: GCA_932178445.1. Lineage (NCBI taxonomy): Eukaryota > Metazoa > Arthropoda > Insecta > Hymenoptera > Cynipidae > Andricus > Andricus quercusramuli. The sequence goes on along the minus strand of CAKNXH010055935.1, from coordinate 8,307 downwards.
GATATGGAGGTCATACCATTATGGTAAGTTATGACCAACAAAATAAAAAGTCGATATCGGCAGTGATAAAGGGACTTTTCTAAAGAGGTTTCAAATGCGCTCATGTTTACCATGAAAATCTTCTGAATATATTGAAAATTGTCCAAGATATGGAGGTCATAACATTTTGCAAAGTGATGATCACAAAATAAAAATTTTTTAATTAACATTGATGAAGAGACTTCCGTAAGAGGGTTTCTAATGCGCTCATATGTGCCATTAAATTTTTCCGAATATCATGAAAATTGTTCAAGATATGGAGGTCATACCATTTTGCAAAGTTATGACCAACAAAATAAAAATTTTTTAATCCGCAGTGATAAAGGAAATATCGTATAGGGTTTGAAATGCGCTCATATGTGCCATAAAAATTTCCGTCAAATCTTGAAAATTGCCCAAGATATGGAGGTCATACCATTTTGGAAAGTAATGACGAACAAAATAAAAATTTTCAATCCGAATGGCGCTATTAATTGTTACGTATCTAGTATTTTTAAACAATTTAAAAATTAAAAATTTTCTTATGAAAAATGCGCGATGGAACTTTGCAGAATTTTGGAGCCAATAAAATGTGTTTTGAAAAAAGTGGCACTAATATTTTGTGAAAAAACCCTTCACGTATAAGTTTGAATTTATTTTAATATACCGCTGAAAGTAAAGGACGTCTCTTCGATTAGTTATGAAAAATCTATTTGTCATAAACTCAATAAAAATTCAAAACTACATTTTCTTTATTTAAATTAAAACATATGAAGTTTATACACTATACAAATATGTTGTTTACGTAAATAGTTTAAATTTAAAAAATTAAAATATCTCATTCTTAATCAATAAGTCTTCTTAATTTTCATAAATTTTTAAAAACTAGAAATTTTTAGCTCACAAACTTATGGTAATAATTTCCGGAGGCCAAAGAGATTTTCAAAAGTTTTGAGTCGACATTTGAAAAAACAATTTTTTTCTATTAATTCAATTGAAAAATCTGAAAATAATGTGAAGTCTTTTTTAACTTTTAAAATAAGAAGGTTTTTCCACTCCTGTTAATGTTTTAGCTTCCCGAAAATTCAGGTTGCTGGATAAACAATTTCAAATTTGCCAAAAAGAATGATAAATTAAACATTAAAAAAAATTAAATGTCATATTTTTGCTTCAAACGGGAATATATGAAATTTTTCAGAATCTCATAAGTAATATACCCAAGCGCTTTAGATTTGTACATTTTCATGAATGTTTTTTTTTGTATCTACGTGAAAATCGTATTTTCAAAATAGATTTTAAAAGCTCTATTAATTATCTCAATAGTTTTTTGGTAATGGAATGAATGTTATTAACTTTTAAATGATAATTAAATGTTATTGAATGTTATCATTATTACTAAAAATGTGGTTTTTGTTATGAATACCTTCTTACAAAATAATTACGGTATTTGGCTATTTGTTTTTTATTCAATTTGCTTATAATAATTGGAACATACAATAATCAGATTATTTGTATTCTGCGAGTACTCTTGCGTTGCTTCAAGATAATTTTCATTATATGCAAATCGTTGTTGAAGAGTAAATAATAATTATGTGAAAAATGTCGATTTCCTCACACTTTGAGTGAACATATAATAAATAAGCAAATGAAAATTCGAAAATCTATGAACAAGCTGCTCTTCGAAATTTATTGATTTTTAATTAACACAAGAAATCGCAAATAAAAATATCGCAAATAATCGCAAATAATAATGTTTTTTCTTTCATTATGCATAGCTGATAATATCATTTCAATTATTCAAAGCATAGAGGAAACTTTTTTTCAGAGACCTGATTTTTGGCACGACAACTACCTTGAATATATATCTGAAAACGCGCTTTTTTCTGTACTAATTCAATAGTAAAATTTGAAAATAATGAGAAAATTTTCTTTTTTGGTGCTTTGGAAATTTTTTGCATGTTGAAAATAAAAAATGCTTCTGCAAAAAATGTTAAAAGAGCAAAACTGTATCTTTTAATAGCTAAAGTTTTTCTCATAATTCTCTCCCTAATAATCTATTATCAGTAGCCTTGTCTTCAAAAATATCACTGCAAAATTTGCATGTGACTAACAATATTCCATTTGCATCTTCAGGTGTTAAATGACCGTGCGCGGATTGTCGACACAGAAACTACAAATAGAACACTTGAGTGTAATGAATTAAGCAACTGTCCATAAAGATAAATGAAAATAAGTTTCAACTGTAAGCTGAAAGTTATGAAAATGCTTGAGAAACAGATTTTCACAAAAAATTACTTGCGAGATCATGAAAGAAATATAGCAATAGAAGAGATGGGCACATACAAAGTTATCACTATTACAACAAACCCGCATTTTTTTCTCAGTGCCCTGAATGATGAAATTTACGATTGATAGTAAAATTGCTTATCATGGTTTGGAGAAATCGAGGAATTTAGCATTTTAGCTGTTCAAAAACTACATCACACTTAAGAGTTCTTAAATGCTTAAGATTTTATGTTGAGAAAATGCTCTCAAGAGATTTATACTTTATAGAGTACTAGTAGGCTTGCGTGCGCCAAGGCGCGCGCCTTTTAATTTTTTTCATGAAAAAGAATAAAGCAAATACTTATTTTTTCTATGTTATTTATATTTAATTAATGTTACACAATGTTTGTGCAAAATAATTAGAAGGCACTACAGGATGATGTACGTAGCATCCAATAAGGAGCTTCTTTTCATTTTTCTTCTCTGTTAAAGCTAAAGGAGTAATGGATTTCTCATAATTTACTTTTAGGTAAATTCTGCCATCGCTATCATCTTGAAAAAATTGTGAATATAATTATAATTTAATTTATTATAATTCGCTCTCAAATTTGTTTAACACTTAACTTATTTGTAAATTATACTGCCGTTATACATTTTTTATTTTATAAATTAAAAGAAATGTTATTTCTAAAATAAATGGTGAATTATTCGTTATAACACGTATATGAGGATTTTCAAATTGATAAATACTACGAATACTATTAATTTTCATTATTATATAAGTTTCACAAAGTTTAAACAAATGAATGATACATAGAATAATGGCAGTAATCACCAATCTTTCAGTTTTTAAGAAATATGATAACAAATTTTGAAGTTGTCTATTTGCTAGGCAATTATTGCCCTTTATACGCTACAGTAATCCATTCGCCACTAATATTTTATTATGCATTGAGATTTGTAGTGAATTTTTTTTCATAAAAAATTAATTTTCTAATTCTTATCATAAATGATGCACGTTGTTATTATTTCTAAGTAATTACTTATAATATTTTGTAAGTGCATTCGAAAAATTGAAAAAAGGATAGGTATTTTCCAGATATATTTGTTTTTATTTTGACTGGAAGGCGGGTGCAGTTAAAAACTTGAAAAAAATTGAATTTTTCACAAGAAATGATATTTTTTACATTGATGTATTTTATTGTAATTTATTGCAACTTTAAAAAGGTCAAATATTAAGTAAACTTTTCTAAAAGTATTGGAAAAAAATTGAAATGGAAAATAAAAATTTTGTAATTACATACTTGTGAAATTGATAAAAATGTCTGAATTCTAGCCAAACGCTTTAGGTTCCAGTAAAATTGTTTTTTAATTGCTTAATTGTATTTCAAATATAACACAATATAAAACTAATTGTATTTCATTCATGCATTTTATTTCTATAAAGTATTATTTATATAATTATAAACAATTTTTGAACAAAGAAAAATTTTCTATCGACAAATTGAGCGCCTGAAAAGTGGAAAACCGTTTTACAGAACTATCAAGCGAACTGCATATTTCAGGGATCGCGAAACCGGATTCAACTCATAAAGTATTAATATGAATTATTTAAATTTTTGCATTATCATCGCCTATTTCACTATAGAATCAAAAAATGTTGTTGTATAAATATAAAGTATGAACATGATTTTTTTATAATTTACTTATCAACTTAATAAACTTTTTATTAATATCACGTTAAGTTGTGCATGTAGGTATTGGTAGGCTATTATTATTATTATTGGAAGCAATATTAAAATCTCGAAAAAAATTGACAATTGCAATACCTCTCAAATTTTCTCCTGTTCACACTAAAGACTGAGAAAAATTTTTGACTGGGACAAAAAAAAACAATTTATTTGCTATAGAAGGAACAAAATATATTTGTTGTACCAACAAAATGTAGGTTATTCGAACAAAATTTAGTTGCTTAAATGAAATATCTGTTAGTTTAACACAAGCTTTGTAGGAACAACCAAAATATTTGGTTACTTCTATAGCAACATGTTTAGTTGTCCCAACCAACAATAATTCTCAGTGCTCCTTCTTGTCAGCAATGAAAAATATATATTTGGAAATATTTGAGTAAAATATTAATTACAACAGGAAGAAATGCATGTTAACCTTCGAAATGTTCTTCCAAATCACAAGTTTTAAAAATTAGACTTGCTTCTGAATCCCAGATTTTTTTCCTATCATATCTGAACACCATCCGATCATTATGAATTCAATAAACAAATTGGTTTGAAAAAAATTATATATTAAAATCGTTATGCAGCCTAAACATGATTTAAGAGACCACCAAACTCAAGAGGAACATAAAAACAACCTATTTGTATGAAATCCTCAAATCTCATCCCTCTCAATTTCTCTTCTCCGGTACCAAAAAGAAATTTAAAGAATTCGGTAATATTCATACGAATATTTTCTTCAACCACTAAATGTTGCATAACAATACAACATTATGGAACATAACAAGGTTACCGATAACCGATTGCCCCGCTCTTCCGCATGTGTACAAATACTTGTAAATTTTTGCCTACACACACACATAAGCCAATACCAAAGTAACATACCGATAGATAGCGACTTGAACGTCTTTACATAGGCAGCCAGCGATATGCTTATAAATTGGTTGACCCGAGACTATTGGTTTCATAGTGTCACTGCACATTCCCCAACCATGAGGCTGTTACCGGGTCAATATCTGCTTATTTTAGCGCTTATATCATTATATTCAGTACATGCTGGTCGTGAGTATATCAAATATTGTTCAATCATCGAATATTGATCAACATAATCCTCATTTCATGATTAATAATCACAAAAAAAGAAGTTCATCTGACCATCCAACAAATATTTTACCATCTTTCTTCTTCCGTTTTTCCGTTACAACTCCTTTACATACACATACCTAATCATTTTCCCTTTTTTCTATTGTTTCAGTTACAAAGAGAGCTGCGGATTCAAGCACGAGTTCATCTGACCCTCCAGGATCGGGAGGACCAGATACGAGCAGTCTCCAAACATTGTTACAAGGCCTTCTAAGCTTCGTCAAAGAAATCCCACTTGTTGGAGGTCTTCTATCTGAAGTTGTCGAATCTTTAGTGGAATTGATTATTGCAGTGGAACTTTTAACGAATGGAGCCCTTTCTCGTTTGTTGGGTGGTGCACTGCCCTGCCTTATTAGCTTGGACAATCATTTCGAATGTACCGGAATCACCGCAAATGGTGGACTGTCGCAACTCTTGGAGAATGTTATAAATGCATTACCTGATCTACTTGTGCCGAAAATGGTCAAAAGTGTGTTAGTAATGCTAATTAAAGGACTGGTCGACCCTCTGGTAGATGTTTTACTTGGAGGAAATCCAGACATAAAAGCATCAAACGCGACGAGTAATAATTGAAGAGCTGCAAAAAAATTTCAAGTTCAACCTTTCACTGTTTATAATGGCGTGATTTTTAATGAGAAAATTGTACTATCGATGAAATGTTCTATCCGAGATAACAATAAAGTTTAATATTCTAAGAACGATTCTGTCTTTATCCACGTTTTCTTTCCCTACATAAGTCGAACAAAAATAATATTGCAATGTTATGAGGGACTATACAAGTTTTTGCGAAAGAGTCTTTAATTATTCGAGAAAATTCAGATGCGAAATAGAAAAATTAATATTTTTCATACGAAATTTTTCAAATTGGTTAATTCAATCTAAACCTTTGGAATAACTATAACAGTCGTTTAAGAAAGTCTTGGATTAAGTAATTATTGAAAAAAGACTTATCTCTAAGAAATTTTTTAAACTATTTTTCTCAAATAAAATATTTTACGCTAGATATCCCTAAGACGGTAAATAAAGATACAATAATTAATACAACTGTTTTTTTATTAGATATCGGCAAGATATACACAAATTTTATCCCTAATAACGAAATATCCTTTGCAGTTTTGAAAATTTATTGTACATATCCGACCATCTTCGCCACGTCATAAAGAGAGTCGAGTTCCGAAATGATATTTCTCATATTTTCGGGTAACATTTTGCTGCCCATCAGTTCCTCAGCTATGCTGTGCAATTCGGGAAAACCAGTCTGTTTCATAAAATTCCAGCCTGCCTCGATCACCTCGTCCGTTAGTTTCTGGGTGCTCATATCTGTCAACAGTAAGGTGAGGGGCAAGTTTCCTTCATCAGATGATCCAAATATAAGAGAAAAGGGAAACTTTACCAATGAAAAAATCATCCTCAATGGATACGTCATAATGGAAAAAATTCCTCCCATGAGCCTAAAGGGAAACGTGATGAGTTGTCCTACTCCACCTCCTAGGCTGCCGAAAGCACTCATGACGGACCTCTTTCTTCTTATATTGGCTGCTTGGTCTGTAAGTTCGGAAAGCTTCTGTGCAGAGTTAGCAAAGGGTAGTCCAATATCCGTAAAAAATTGCAAAATTCCGTTTAGAGCGAGCTGCATAGCTTCAGAAATGGTATCAGCTGTTGCTCCTGATCCATAACTGATGGATTCCAAGACTATCCACCAGAGGCCATTAAGTATCATTTGGTACTGATCACCAAAATATTTATAAACGGGCTTCAGAAAGTCACCGAACACTAAATTAAGTGGTACAGTCACAGCGTCTAATGATAGAGTAATAGGTTCCAATGCAGCATCAATAGCTAGATCTATCGGTTCTACAATCGCATAAGACCAGATGTAGTACAATGCATCCAGCAACCATCTCACTGGTGTCTGCAACTCTGATGCTTCGAAACTTGGATCAGCTGCCTTTGCAATATCATTCACTGCAAAAGAAAAGAAAATTAGGTTATCCTCAAAAGTTAATTGGACTCTCAACTTTGAAATGAGTACACACTTGATGGAGATGCTGATGAGGTGGAATTACTAGAAGTACCACCAGGTTGGGTGGCTTCATTAGTTGTAGAAACTGTCGAATTGTCAGCTGACGAGATGCTGAGGATGGAAGCCAAAAGTCCGAGGACCAAAAAGGTCGTTGCCATTGTCTTCATTTCCATTTGCTGTTTGCAGAGCGAAGTCTAGTTAGCAAATGGTTATAGCCTCGTTAAAGCTCCCCCACTCAAGCTAATCTTTACCACCATTATACCTACCGTTTTCATGCTCATTATTTATTCAATTTTTTGAAAGCCAAATCTATCTTTTATCCTCTTTCTGATCTTCTTTTTTAATGACTTTAACTATGATTCTTTAAGGAAGAATTGTTCTTTAAAGGACTATTGTTCGATTTCTCTTCGCTAGGTGAATTCTATCTAAATTATGGTTGCGTGCTAATATTTTCTATACAAAAACATGCAAAGTGAGAAATAAATGAAGTTATGGAGGGGGTTGTGAAAACTAGAAACAGCTGACGTCCACCTGGAAGGTCAAGGTACATGTAATACCATGCAGAGTACTTATCAATCTAAGGAATTTGCTGGCAATGTACATTCTTGGAGAAAAACTAGTCAAGGAAAATTAACAATATTGGAACTCGTTGGGGTGACGTCTTATCAGTGGAACTGGTTAGACTAGGAAAACTTGTAATATAATTTTGTGGTGGCGTCTTCTTTTTTTACAAGAGTATAAGGCAATTTTCGTTATTGTCTGGAAATAGAGCTGAAGAAACGTCATTGGAGCTTCAAGGTGGATTAGGTGTCTAAAAGCCTTATCGATGAATGTGACTCATTTTTAATTTCTGGAAGCACGCATACAACAACACGTATCGGAGAAACGCAAGGCGTAATAATTAGCGACAATTTACCTCGACCATGCTGATAGGCATTTTCAAGAGCCACGCTTATAACTTGTTTGACTCGAAGATACAAGGGTACATTCTTATCGGGGTCTGAAGAACTAATTGTCACAAATTAGCCTTCAAGGTCTTCCAGCGACTTTGAAAACACATTTTTTGTAATATGCTATATGAATTCAACTTTTTTAAACAATTAAGGGAAATACATGGAAGTATCC
>CAKNXH010055934.1:0-11174 GCA_932178445.1 Andricus quercusramuli | reverse complement strand
TTTCAAAAAAATTAATACACGTTTTCGTTGTACTTTTTTACGTAGAATACGATGGTGTGATTGGTTTCATCGTAGGAATTATGTAGAAAGAGCTAGAGGCAAAAAACGCGGTTTTTAGTGGTTTTAATTTTTTTTTGAGGTCGTTCCACCACTTTTCAAAATCTGAAAAAAATCACAGGATTTTTTGAGCCAAAAATACATAACATAATTTTCTTTTAGCGAGGAGTCGGTCTTTGTTTCCGATATAAAAAATTTTGAAGTTTTCAAACGGCTGTAAAAATTTGAATTTCGCGCCAAAAAATTGTTCGGCTTTATAGGTTTATAGGGCTTGAAAAACTCTACAATTTGCTTTTTTTTTATTTTTCCCAGCTCAAAAATTGACCGAGATATTGCAAAAAAACTCGCCAGCACTCTATGGTGTCCCATGTTGCCCCATGGGGATCTAGTGGTCTGAAAATCTAGGAAAAGGGGTTTCTATACATGCCGAATATGAGGATGTATTTAGTTATAGAGGTTCCCTACAAGGCAGATTTGACTATCTTATCCGGCTAGACCCTTTCAGTTTTTACCGGTTTTCCTTCGAAGAGGTGTTCACCCGGAAAAAGTGCGCAACTCACTAAAGTGTCAAGTTTTGGAGTGAAATTTGTCATATTACAGTATTAAGATGAAAATATAGAAAAATTGTGATTTTTTATTTATTGTAAAATCACCAGTTTGACTGTTATTTAACAATAAATTCACTTGTCCTCACGTCAAATATAAATTAAAATACTATTGTATGTACAGAAAACGTGGTAACTGGAATCTTATAGAAAATTCGAATCAACTTCAAATAGTCGAATTTAATTTCACCTGGATGAATATTTCATCCGGAAATACCTTTAGAATGTATTTTTAAGTTTTTTTTTTAAATGTTAACAAAAATTGAAAGTACTTTGTCGGATTATTACACACGCGGTGAGTTATATTTTTTATTGAGAAAAAAAATCTGCTAATTTTAAAGAATTGTACGTAAATGAAAAAAATGATGTAATTCATATTGCATTTACTAGATTTTTTTCGCTATGATAAAGAAACTTCTGTAATTGATATACAACGTTATCATATTACATAAGATTTTCTGTAAAATCTATAACAAAAAGTTGGAAAATAAACCGAGTCCCACTTTATCGCTTTGTTAAAGAATTCCTCTTTTTTTCACCTGTTATGAAGAAACTTCCTTTTTTTCCTGTTTTTTTCTGCTTAAATGCGAATATGTTGATAGAGCCCAATAAGAAAATGCAGCTTTTTTCTTTGAAAGTTAATTCTTTTCAAGTGAAAAGTCTACTATTATATTTCTGGTTCTGAATTCATCACTCTTGGTTCCAATTTCTACTATTTGATTGAAGATTTAAGTATTTTGTTGAAAATTCGGATTTTTTAGTTGAAAATAAAATTTTTTAAACTGAAAATTAATTTTTGGACTGTAAATTTAACTATTCAATTATTGGTTGAATATTGATGGTTTTTAGTTGAAAAATCAATGATTCGATTAAAAATGTATGTATTTTGTTGAAAATTCTAGTTTTTGGTAGAAAATAAATCTTCTTGGCTGGAAATTCAACTACTCGTTTGAAAGTTGAACTACTTTGCTAAAAATTAATTTTATTACCTTAGGCTACATCTCTTTGGTTGAAAATAAAACTATATTTTGGAAAATTGTTTTCTTGTTGTTGTTGAAAATCAAATTTTTGAGCTGCGCCTATTAGTTTAAAATTCAACTATGCAACTATAAAATTTAAATCTTTTGTTGAAAAAAACATCCTTTCCGGTAGAATTCATCTGTTTGTCATTTGAAATTAAAAATATCTTTTGGCTGAAATGTCAACTATTACATATTTTTTCGAAAAATTCATCTTTCTGCATTAATTTGACTGTTTTCAATTTAAAATTAAAATCTTTTTTTTTTTGTCAAAGTATCAAATGTTATATTTTTTGTTTAGAACTAAACTTTTTTTATTTAAAATTCAACTACTTACAAGGAGCGGACGTGAGATGGACATCGCCGATTCGACTAGGGCTTTACAGGATGAAAGTACAGGGTACCCGCAGAGCGGGGACCCTGGACTTGGCGCTCACTCACAGTCCAACACTAATTTTGTGATGAACGGAAAGTCCAAAGGATTTCTATATCATTTCTATCAAGTTTTTTTTTTACTTAGACTGCGAATCGTTAAATGAAAATAATGCATCACGTCAAATTAAAAAAAAAACGGGGTCAATAAGTAAAAAAAAAAAATCGTTTTCGTCGCTCCTTGGAAAAGTTGTAAAACACTGTAGTCCAGCGGATAGTGACTATTTTTCAAGTGAATCATGCAAACAATTTAGAAGATGGGAGTCATCTGCATATCATTAACAATAACAATTATATTTTCGGTAAAACTATGCAAGATGCGGAAAAATGTTGAAAAGTGAGATTGGGCATCTCAAAAATATCTACAAATTTTTATAGAATCATTTTTCTATCAGACACATAGTTTTTTTTATTCCTGAAAAATGTTATTAAAAATAATAAAATCCAATTTCACGGACAAACTATGCAAGATACGAAAAAACGTTCAACTATAAAATTATTCACCTGAAAAAGATCGACGGTTTTTCTTCAGATCATTTTTCAATAGAATTTTTTAATAGAATTAAATTTATATTCTTCGTTTTTTTTCTTTCCTAGAACATTCCGTATCATAGACGGAGGCATTTTAAAAATATTGTTGGCACCCTCAGAAACGTTTTTAAGGGAAGATGCAATCGAGATAAAGGATTTATTGTACCTAGGCACTATTAAAAAAACTTATATGAACTTATGTTATACTTTCTAAACGAAAGTGATAAATATGAAGTCCTATTCAATTGAAGCTTATGTAGATCAACTAAATCAATGTGAGTAGACTGAAATAAGGTAATAATGATGAAGAAGTTACATGATTTACTTTACAAAAACATTTATCAGCTTTTCGTAAAAATGTATGTAAAAAAGAAATTGTGAATAAAGTAGCTGAAAATATTTCTGTAGCTTCCTTTGGGACATTTTCTTGTTATACAAAATTCTACCCACTGTGCGGGCACATTCTCATAATTTTTCAATTTCAATGTTATTTTTTATAATTAAAAAGAATATGCGTCCTAATGAAAAATGGGTTTAAGAAAACTCGTAGATTTTTTCAACTTAAATAATTTTATTTTGAAACTTTCTTTCGCATCTTAAGCACAGTTTCATTTATTATCTAATGCCTTTTAATGACATTGTTATTTAAGATGTTAAATATTTACAAATAATATTCGATAAGAGTAAAAAACCAAGTTTAAATATTATTTAAAAAAACAATATATAATATACAATATAATATAAATTCATAGATATTTTTAAGATAAACATCTTGGGCCCTTAATATTTTTCCGTATCTTGCATAGTTTCAACGGAAAATATAATTTTATATTTATAATAACATGCGGATGTTTCTTGTCTTTAACATTTTTTTAAGAGTTTGTATACAAAAGAAAAGAAAATTGCTTGTAAATTGATTTGCATGATTCACTTAAAAAATAGTCACTATCCGCCGGACTATGTGTTTAACAACTTTTCCAAGAAGGGACAAAAGATTTTTTGTTTTTGTTTTTACTTATTGACCCCGTTTTTTTTTTTAATTTGACGTGATGCATTATTTTCGTTTTACGATTCGAAATCTACGTAAATAAAAACTTTATAGAAATTATATAGAAATTCTTTGGATTTCCGTTCATCACAAAATTAGTGTCTGGTGTTTGGTTGAAAATTCTTTTTTTTTTTTTTTTTTTTTTTGTTAAAAATCTAATTATTATGTTGGAAATTTAACTATTTTGTTGAAAAGTCATCTTTTTTGTTCGAACATTCAACTGCTCTGTTGGAAATGCTTATATTTTGGATTGAAATGTCATCTTCTGTGGTAGAAATTTCATCTCTCTTGGTTGAAAATTCAACTTCCTTCTTAAAAATTTGTCTTTGGCTTGAAGATTCGACTTTTTGGTTGAAAATGCAACTGTTTGTGGTTGAAGATAATTTTTTTCGATTAAAAATTTGTCCATTCTTTTGAAGATTCGTCTTTGAAGGGTTAAAATTCAAAATGTTTTAGAAAACAGTTAACTTTTTCACTCGAAAAGAAATTTTCAATCATCAAAGAAGAATTTTCAACCGAGTGGTCGAATTTTCAGACAAAACAGTATTAACTTCAACCACAAATGGTTGAGTTTTCCAGCCAATAGTCAATTTTCCAAGCTAAATAGACCCATTTTTTAGAAGACCAAAAAGACGAACTTTCAACCACGAAAGATTTTTGTGTCAATTGGCTTAAAGAAAAAAAAAATGTCAACGAAATTGTTGAATTTTGAAAAAAATATTGTATGATATTGTTATTATTATTATTCTATATTGTATACAAAATATGCATTTTTGTATGAAAAATTTAATTTTCCCCTCAAAAGGTGAATTTTCAAGGAATTATTAGAATATTTAAGCCGCATAGCTGAATTTCAAACTAAAAGTGATCAATATTCAATTAAAAATTGAATAAATGAATTTGAAGCTAAAAAATGGATTTTCAAGCTACAAAAAAACAAAATTTCAACAAAATTGTTCAATTTTGAACCAAAGAGATGGATCTTCAACCAATAAAATGAATCTTTTACAAAGTATTTTAATTTATATAAAAATTATATCTTACAAGGGAAACCTACATCCTTCGGAATTTTGTTTGGATTCATATTCTACGCACTTTACATGTGACCGGGAAGTCTGGGCTCGATTACTGCTGCCTGCATTTTTCGCCAATTTTATTTTTATGCAAATTTTGTATTATTGCAATTGACTATTGAATTTATTTAAATCAAGCAAAAATATTCATTTGTAACTATTTTGTAAATACAAAAAAATTGTTTTTCCAACCATTGTATACTATTTTTAAACATTTTATTACCATCTCATATGAAAAATATAATAAACAATATATAAATATTCAATTGAATGGAGAAAAATGAGAATTTTCTATAAAAAAAACTTTCTTGGATCAAAAGTGGTAAAGGTTGAAAAAAAACCAATTATTTCATCTGCAAAAATAGTGAAAAATGAATCTTTTGACTTGATTTAAATGAATTAAACAGTCAATTGCAATCATAAAATATTCTGATATGAAAAAAAAATTCAATAAATACATGCAGTAGGAATCGAGCCCAGACTTTTCGGTTACATGTAACGTATGTGGACTTTTTTGAAACTTTTTCTACAGAATAGCTGAAAATCATATCTTATTACTTCAGCATATTAGAAGTTGGAATGAATCCAAACAAAATTACCAAGGATTTATCAGAAACTATTGGTAAAAAAGATTGAAATTTAAGCTTATTCAAGGTTAGCACTCTTGAAATAAAAAAAAAGAATTATGGTATAATGTCGAAAATTCTTTTCATAAATTGTTGTTAAAAAATTGCTATTTCTCCTCGAAAATTCTATTCAAAATAAGCATTTCTTAATATCAATTTATGAAAAGTATTTTCGATTTCTTCACAATAATTCTTTTATCATTCAAGAGGGCAAACTCAAGTATGTTTCCCTCAAGTTTTAAATCTTTTTAAAAATATTTTTTGGCATATAATTTCAAAAATATGTCCAACAAAAAAAGTACAGAGGACAAAAAAGTTTTTGATTGTATTGATTTTTTCATTCATTTTATTTTTCATTTTCATTTTTCAAATCTGGAATAACATTTTTTGATTTATAAAGATACAAATAACATAAACTAATTTTTAATCAGCAATTTTATCAGTTGTATTGATATTTCAACTTTTACTGATGGAGGGGAAACGGAGTAATAAGAAATAATTATCCAATCTCGAGAAAATTGAAATTGTAAGTTTTTATTTGAAATTAGAAATAATGAATTTATTATTTTATCGTAGGTTTTGATAATCTTAGTATTTTTCTTTCTACTTTGAAAAATGCATCCACAAAAAAATCATTTGACAGGAATTTGCATTCTAATTTTTCTGATCATTTTAACAAATAAACTCGGTTTTGAAAATTTGGCGTTTGACTTCTTCTGTAATTCCATCTTCATCCTTCAAACTAAGATTCTCGTTGATAAAAAAAAATTAATATACAGTTTCTTGCAACCCGAAAGCCAGGGATGGTGGCTGGAAAAAAATGATAGGTGAGATTTTTCAAATTAGCTTTCATCTAAATTGTATAAAAAGCGATAGACAACCTTTTTTAAACATTTTCAAGTTATGCAAAATTTGAAATTCGCGGCAGAAATTTTGAAAGCTCCTGGCGCTACCGTTGAAAGTTTCTTCATTATTTTTAAGAAAAAGAGTTCAATTTCAGTACAAACTGAATCTTCATTGTCAAAGCCGTTGTGTTAACGGTGTTAACGGACCTCGGCTTCTTCAGCTGCGCAGGCGTCGCACGATGGTGGAAGAGTAAGGGAGAAAACGGATGATCTCTTCGTCACTCCTTCGTCAAGCAGCGCTTGCGCAGTTGAAAAAGTCGCGGTCTGTTAGCACCACTGAGTCGAACTGTTCGAAACTACAGCAAGAAGAAAAGCGAGTTTGCTTCAGTTTTTCACTTTTTTTGCTCTTTACGCGACAGTTCAAGTTCATCGTTTGCTGCAAGAAAGACAAATTCTCAAGGAAAAACAGACGATTCTCGAAATATTTTGAAAGGATTTACATAACTCCAAAATGTTGATCAAAGTTAAGACGCTCACCGGAAAAGAAGTAAGTCAATCAGCCTATCTATTTCTGAAATATTCTATTCGATTAATTCTATTCATTTTAAACTCCATATTTCGACATTTGAAAACATAGCTTTTCAATTTTATTATTTAATACCTTTACAAATATTAATGCTTGAATTCGTAAATCGTGATTCATATTTTTCCCAGTGTACGATGGAACGTAACTCTTTACGTTGCATATACGTTTCAGATTATATCTCAAAAAAGAGGCGCGGGAACATTCTCCAAAAGTTCTATTTTTTCCAAATATTTATTTGACATTGAAATAGTTTGACCGAATAGCAATTTGCTATAATTTTTTATTTAGCCTAGTTGCTAATTTACCTCATTCTTATTTTTTCGAACTACTTTTTGTTTTACTTCTTATTTTTCCGAATTACCATTTCTCATAACTTTCATATTTCCGAATTATCATTTGAAATCCTTCTTATTTTACCAAAATATAATTTGGCATGCTTTTTATAATACCAAATTATTCATCCAAATATTCATTTTTCCTGAGTTACTATTTTATATATGTATAAATTCAAAGAATTCTTCTTTTTCCCTCTTTATATTTGGGTCGGAATTCTTTTCGATTGGTTGAAAATTTGATTATTATGTTGAAAATGCAACTATTTTTTGGTTGAATTAAACAGTTATTGATTTCAAGTTACAATATTTTGTTGTTGAAATATATCAACTATTACATGTTTTGTTTGGAATTCATCTTTTTTCGGTTGCAGATATTTCTAAAAGTGATGTATTGTCAACCAAGAAATGTATTTTTAACAAAGTAGTTCGACTTTCAACCAATTAGTTGAGTTTTCAACTAAAAAGGATACATTTTCACTTAGAAATGGAATACATAGTTAAATTTTCAGTACAAAAAAAATTCAACCTAAAAAGACGAATTCTTACCAAATATATAGTTGAATTTTCAATAAAAAATAGTTAAACAACAAAATACAAGAATATTTCAATTTTCAACCAAACCATTTATAACTGGAATCTATCATTTTCAACCAGAAATATGAATTTTTAACAGTGTAGTTCAACTTTCAACTAAAAAAATGGTTTGCTTAGAAATTGAATGCTTACATTATTTGGCATAGAAATTAATTTTCATCCAAGGTAAATTTTCAAACAATAGTTCAATTGTCAATCAAAAGCATGAATTTTCAACCAAGAGGATTATTGGAATAATTTTCCAAAACATAGATGAATTTTTAAATAAACAGGATATATTTTCAACCAAAATGGAATAGTTAAATTTTTAGTTGAAAAAAATTATTTTCAAGCCAAAACATTAATTTTCAACAATTTTCACTATGTCAAAGTTCAATTTTCAACTGGAATCTGAAGTATTTAGCGAAAAATATGAATTTTTAACAATGTACTTTATCTTTCACCAAAAAAGAATAAGTTCTCGCCTAGAAATGGAATAGTTAAATAGTCAAAAATTTATTTTCAACCCAAAGAAATGAATTTCTACCAAATAAGTGCTATGCAACAATATTCATGAATTTTCAATTAAGAAAGATCAATTTTTAACCAACAATGTAAGAGTTAAGTGTTGGAATTTTGAAAAAAAATTATGAAAATAAAACCCTAAAAATGACAAGTTTTCAACTTCAGAATACCCTGATTACCAATTCGAATAACCGAGTGGTCCAGCGGATTACCAGATATTTTTTCCCACTCCGAGACTGAAAACTTAACTATTACATTTTTGGTTGGGAACAGATTTTTTTTAGTTGAAAATTCAAGTATTTTGTTGAAAATTCGTCGTATAGTAGAAAATTAATCTTGGTTCAAATTTGAACTTTTTTGTTAAAAATTCAACTGTCTTCTAAAAAAATCGCTTCCTAAGCTTCAAAATTCAACTACATATTTGGTTGCACATGAAACCCGCTTTTGTTAAATTTCAATTTTTTTGGTTTGAACATTCAACCATTTGGTTGAAAATGCATCTTTGTAGGTTGACAATTCAACTATTTTGTTGAAAATTTAATTAATTTGTTGCAAATTCAACTATTTCGTTCAAGTCATTATTCTTAGTTGAAACTTCAACTGTTCTGTAAACAACATTTTTATTTTTATTAAAAATCGGATTACATTTTTGGTTAAAATTTGAACTATTTTGTTGAAAATGCATGCCTTTTTCATGAAAGTGTAACTATTTTGTTGCTGATGCAACTGTTTGGTTCGAATTTTTTGTTCATAAGTTCTTTTTTTTTAAATTTATTTTTTTGCCATCGGCTACGTTACGTTAGGGGGGGGGGAGATTAGCCAAAAATTGGTAACTTAGTTTAAAAATGCGGCCCCTGAGGAGAATAGTAATTTGCTATTGTATTTATTTACTGGGTAAAAACGTTGGCTTTTGGTTCATTTTGATAGAAAAATTCGAACTTCGTGCCTTTTTATAACAATTTACTGAGAAAGGGATTTTTTTGTGATTTCATAGATCGAGATCGACATTGATAACACGGATAAGGTTTCAAGGATTAAGGAACGAGTTGAAGAAAAGGAGGGTATTCCTCCTACACAACAGAGACTGATATTTTCTGGAAAGCAGATGTAAGAATATTTTGGATTATTATTAGCTATCGCTAATCCAACTTAAAAAATACGTGCGTGATTATAATTCTTTTTTCTCGCGTAATTTGTAAATTAAAATATAATATTTATGGATACAAAAAATATTTTTATTTAATAGTATCAGATCTATTATCCAGATTAATAGAAAAGGAAAGGACAATAGTTTTGATAATTAATGCAAATTGTTATTTAAGCTTGCAAGTCTTGTTATTTAAACCCAAAATTATTAGATATTAAACGTGATATTTGATATGTCAATAAAAATGGATTTTTCTTTTATACGAAAAGTAGTTCAGTTCAACCAAAAAAAATGAATTTTCCCTAAATTATTTTGAATCCTCAACCAAATCAGATTAATTTTCAATCAAATAGTTGCGATTCTTAACCACAGTAGTAGAATGAGCTTCAACTTTAGCTCAATTTGACAGGCAGAAATTAGTCTTCATTTTTGAAAATTCATCATATTGGCTGTGGATTCAATTATTTCGTTAAAAATACGTCTTTCTTGGTTTAATTTGACTGGTACAAATTCGTTTTTTTTTTAAGATTAGTTTTTTTAATGGAAATGTATTTATTTGATTTTTGGTTGACTTTTAATTCAACTATTTGGTTGAGAATTCAGCTATTTGGAAAAAAATTAACTGCTTGGTAGAAAATTCATCTTTCTAAGCAGAAAATCAATCTTCCTTTTTTTGAAAAACCACGATTTTGGTTGATGATTCAACTATTTTGTTAAAGATTCGTGTTTTTTAGTTGAATTCTTTAAAAATGAATTTTGCAAGCTAAAAATTTGACTATTCCATTTTTGGCTGAAATCTTTTTTTGTTATTTAGCTTTTTAGGTAGAAAATCAATCTTCTTTTTTGAAAATTGATTTTATTATTGACTGTGTATTCGACTATTTCGTTAATAATTCGCCTTTTTTCATTAAATTTAACTGGTAGAAAATTCGCTACATTTGTTGAAAATGTAACTGTTTTCTTTTTGTATGATTTTTTGTTGCAATTGAACTATTTTATTGAAAATTTTCAAACCCATTCATTTGAATAATTAATTACTTGTTGAAAAATTCACTTTTTTCTTGAAAATTCATAGAATCTGGTGGAAAAGTCAACTGTTTTGTGGAAAATTCATGTTTTTTCTTAATCATCATTTGTTGCGAAAAAATGTTGGTAAGGTAGAAATTTAGTCATTATTATATGGCCTTCAAACTTTTTGAAACTATACTCACAGATAATTGAAAGTAATGTTTAAAATTAATAGATGAATTATGAAATTCTTTCCAGGTCGGACGAGAAGACGGTGCTGGATTATAAAATCGAAGGAGGCTCAGTGTTACATTTAGTTTTAGCATTGAGAGGTGGCTAATAATTATGAGTCTTCGATTCTGTCAAGAATAATAATAATAATTCAATTGTTTTTAATTATGTGTTTTCTATTTATCTTCATTGTTAATAAACATTCAATCATGCTGTATTTCACTTTTTTAGTGTTTTCATTCCCTATATATTTTCTATTCACCTTTATTTATAGAGATCGAGCATTAAGACCCCTGGAACGCATGGGTAAATCGGACTTCATAAACTGAGGCCAAACGGAGAACCCATTCTGTCCAGTTTTTCTATACCATATAAATAATCTAAAAAGTAGCATGAATCCCAGTGATGGCATGTTCAGAGAAAATTCTATACTTCATGCAATAATCCAAAGAAAAAATGTGCCCTATTAGCAGCATCGCAGTATAGTGCAGTATTCTACTATCCTATAGATGAAAACTCGTAATTTCATGGAG
>CAKNXH010055933.1:31688-43573 GCA_932178445.1 Andricus quercusramuli | reverse complement strand
AGACATTTTGTTACGATTTCTTATGGTAAGTGGGAGGGGTCCTTCACTCATGTACGTAACTTTTGCAAATTCGCAAAAACTTTCTTCTGGAGATTATCTTTTTAGTGACAAATTTTATTATTTCGTTGAAAATTCATTAATTTCCTTAAAAAGACATATTTTTTTTGCAAATTAAACTGTTTTGTTAAAAATTCGTGTTATGGGTTAAACATTCAACCCTTTTCGTATAATATTAACGTTTTGTTTAAAATTCATATTTTGTTGCTGATAAATCAACTGAAATCTTTTTTGGATGAAAAATATTTTTTCTGAAAATTTGTCTTTTTAATTTAAAAGTTTCTTTTAGTAGAAATATTGCATCTTTCTTGGACGATAATCCAATTCTTTGATTGAAAATTCAACTATTTCTTAAAAAATGTACTTTTTGTTAAAAATTTGCATTTTTCTGTAGAAAAGTCTATTGAAATCCTTTTGGATGAAAATTCAACTCTTTTTTTGAAAATTTGTATTTTTGATTTAAAAATTCACCTGTTTTAGTAGAATTTTAATTTTTCTTGGACAAAAATGCAACTGTTTGGTTGAAAATTTAACAATCTTGTTGAAAAGTCATACTTTTTGGTTAAAAATTCGGCTATTTAGCAGAAAATTAACTAATAAGTTATAATTCTTATTTTGGTGTTGGAAAGTGAACTGGAATCTTCTTTGGATGAAAATTTAATTACTAAAATTTTTTTTTTAATTCATCTGTTTTAAAAGCAATATTCCATCTTTCTGGAATGAAAATGCAACTGTTCCGTTGGAAATTCAACACTGTTTTGAAAATTTGTCTTTCTGATTTCAAAATTCACCTGTTTTAGCCGAAATTACATCTTTCTTGGATAAAAATGCAATTGTTTGGTTGAAAATAAAACTATTTTGTTAAAAAGTCATACTTTTGGTTGAAAATTCTACTGTCCGGTTGAAAATTCAACTATTTCGTACAAAATTTACTTTTTGTTTAGAATTCATATTTTGGTATTAAAAAATAAACTGAAAGCTTTTCTGGATGAAAGTTCAACTTTGAAAAAATTGTCCTATTTTTATTAAAAATTCATGTGTTTTGGTACGAATTTCATATTTTTCGGATAAAAATTCACCTATTTGGTAGAGAAGTCAACAATTTCATTAAAAAATCATCGCTTTTGGTTGAGGAAATTCGTCTTTTTGGATGAAAAATTCAATTTTCTTCGCAGAGACTTATTTTTTTTTTTTAAATTCATATTTTCATCTTGAAAAGTCAACTGGAATCTTTTCCGGATGAAAATTTAACTATTCAAAAAAATGGTTTTCTTTTTAAATAAAAATTCATCTGTTTCAAGAGAAATTTCCTCTTTTTTGGATAAAAATGCATCTATTGGGTAGAGAATTCAACAATTCCGTTAAAAAATTTTTTTGGGGGGCAAATTTCGTCTTTTTGGATTGAAAATTCATTTTTTTTCGTAGAAACTTATTTCTTGGTTAAAAATTCATATTTTGATCGTGAAAAGTCAACTAAAGTCTTTTTTAACAGAAAATTCAACTGTTTTTTATTTATCTTTTTGATTTAAAATTCATCAGCTTTGCTAGGTATTTCTTTTTTTTTTTAAGGAAAATGCAACTTTTTGGTTGAAAATTACTCTTCTTTGCTTGAGTATTCAACTATTTTATTTGCAAGATTTCGTTGAACAACTTTGTTAAGAAAGTATTTTTTTTTGAAGAATTATATTTTTAGTTGAAAATCCATCTCTTTGGTTGAAAGTTTAACTAATTTGCCGAAAATTAATCTTTTCAAATTGAAAATTCAACTCCTGGGGTGAAAATTAAAATACATTGTTCAAAATTCATTTTTTTGGTTGAAGGCTCATGCCTTTGGTTAAAAATGTAACTGTTTAGCGGAAATAATTATTTTCTTGGTTTAAAATTAATTTTTTAACTGAAAATGTAACTTTTCCATTTTTTTAAGATTGATCTTTTTTAGTTGAAAATTCTCCTTTTTTAGTAAAAAAAATTCTTGGTTTAAAATTTCCGTCTTGTTGGGTAAAAATGCATCAGCTTCGTGGAAAAATAACTTTTTGCTCAAGTCATATTTTTTGTTTGTAAATTCAATTTTTGCAGAGAAAATTCGCCTTGTGGCTTGAAGGTTCAACAATTTAGGTAACATTTTCTTTCTTCAGTGAAAAATCTTTATTTATTCAACGTTCGTCATTTTGGTTTTAAACACTTTTTTTTTGCATAAATTTCATGTTTTTTGATTGAAATATAAAAGATGACACTTTTTGTTGAATATTTATATTTTTAGGTTGAAAACTTAACTATTATGTTAAAATTTTAATTATTTTGTTGAAAATTCAAGTATTTTGTTAAAAAACCATCTTTTATAGCAGAAAAGATATTTTTATTGTTTAAAATAAATTAATAAATTTGAAAATTTCAAATTTTTATCCAAAATACTGTTTTATTCCGTTTATAAAAAATTCGATGCTAAAAATATTTCAAGATTAAAATGCTGGTATTTGAATATTAATGATCAAGAAAAATGAAAAATAGACATGGAAAAATAAATTAATTAATTTTCTTGCCTGAAATGTAACTATTTTATTTTTTAATACTAATTATATTTGGTTGAGGATTTAACTTTTTTTGATTTCATCTTTTTTGGTTCAATTCAACTGTTTTTGGTTTTAAATAAAAATATTTTCTCGTTGAAATATTAAATATTACATGTTTCATTGAGAATTACTACTTGTGAAAAAGCCTTTTGTTTAGTTGAAGATTCATCGTTTCAGTTGAAAATTCCACTATTTGGTGCAAAATTAACTATTTCGTTGGAAATTTATATATTCGGGTTGAAAATTCAACTGTTTTGTAGAAAATGCCTTTTTTGGCGAAAACATTCAATAATTTGACTGAAGATTAAACTATTTGGTTGTAAATTAAATGGTTGGTTGAAAATCCATATCCTTGGTTGAAAATTCAACTATTTTTTCAAAAAATAAAACTATTTTGTTGCATTTTTTTCCTTTTTTTGTCTGAAACATCACTTGGAAGAAAATTATCTTCTTTGTCGAAAATTCACCTTTCCGAGTTGAAAATTCAACTGTTTTGTAGAAAATTCAACTATTTTCTAGAAAATTCAACTGTTTTGTGAAAAATTCATTTTTCGGCGTCGAAACTCAATAATGCAGTACAAAATTAAACTATTTGGTCGGAAATTGAATTATTTGTTAAAAATTCAAATTTTTTGGTTGAAAATTTAACCATTTAATTTGAACAATGAACTTTTTGGTGGAAAATTGAAATATTTGGTTGTTAATTAAATTGTTTGTTAAAAATTCATATTTTTGGTTCAAAAATCAACTATTCTGTTAGAAAAGTAAACCATTTGGTTGCATTTTTTTCCTTTTTTGCCTGAAACATCGCTTGGAAGAAAATTAACTACATTATCGAAAATTCACCTTTTCGAATTTATAATTCAACTGTTTTGTAGAAAATTCCTTTTTAGGCTTAAAAACTCAATAATTCGGTACAAAATTAAACTATTTAGTTGGAAATAAAATTTGTTGTTGAAAACTTATATTTTGGGTTCAAAATTCAACTATTTTGTTAGAAAATTGAACTATTTTTTGTTCTTGAAAAAGTATCTGCTGTGGTATAAAATTATACTTGTTTTTTGCAAATTCATAATTTTGGTTGAGGATTAAGCTACTTTGTTTGAAACTCGTCTTTTTATTTGAATTCGATTAGATGAAAATTCGCTTCTTTTTATTGAAAATTATTTTTTCAAACTTAAAATTTAGCGATTTAATTTTTGGTCGAAAAATATATCTTTTATTTTTAGTCAAAAATTTTACGATTTCATTGAAAATTGATTGTTATTGATTGAAAATAAACTTTCCAGTTGAAAATTCTTCTTCTCTGGTTTGGAAGTTAATTGTTTTCTAAAATATCCAAATATCTTTTTATTTTCAAGGGGAAAAAGCAACTCTGAAAAAATTAACCTCCCCCCACCCCCAGGAGGCAGGAGTGGGGCTAAATTTGTAATTTCAAGTAGAAACTCTAATTTTTTATAACAAATTCAGATTCTCCTGCATGAAATACCTACGTTTTTTCGACAAAGTTTAGATTCGGGAAAAAACCCACCCCCTGCCTCCTGGGAGAGGGGGGGGGGGGGGCTGAATGTTTTCAAAGTCGCTTTTCCCCTTCGAAAATAAAAAGCTTTTATTATGGTTATTTTTTCATAGGATGCGTATTTTTTTAAATATTTGGATGTCTCAAGTTAAAAAAAACATCCAGTATTGTCACGTGTTACAAAAACTTTGCGACCACCCTCCTATGTGGCACTTTGGGACGTTGTGATATGACCCCCCCCCCCCCTTCAGAGTGTCATGTAAAATGTGGACCCTCCCCTATTCCCTGAAGCTCTGAGGCGCTGATTGATAAAAATGAAGGTACAGAGAGCAGAAAAAGGAAGAAAATGGTCCGGAAACAGAAACGGCGGAAAGGTCGAGCAGACGCATAAATTCTTTGGAATTTGTGGATTATGGGAAAAGGGGAGACGCCAGAAACCCCGTAAACAAGGATGGCACAGTATCCGAGGAGCACTACTCCTAAACCATCTCGTAAAACCGCCCCTGTCGATACATTAAGCTTCGCGGGGTGGGTGAAGCAGGAAGAAAACGAGTAGGATACAAAGGATGAACTATAAAGACACTAAACGTCCTCTCTCATTCGCTTTCGCCTCGGGTTTTCGCTTCCCTCATTTTTCATCAATGTCGATTTTTTCCCTTGATAAGAAATATACGAGAACAAAATCCTTCAAGTAGAATAAAACGTTTTTTTCATACTGAAAGGATTTACCTAAGTAACCCCTAATAAATTACTTCCATTAGGAAAAATCGAATTTTATTTTATTACCTTTTTTATTTGTAATTTATGTGTCCATTAAATTTTTTAGATAGTTCCTCAAGTTTTATTTATTATTCCAGAAGAGGTCATAACATAATTACTCCCCCAATACATACACACGTTTAGAGGAAGAAGCATAAACAAAATGTTTTCAAGAAAATAAGGAGATTTTTCACGAAAATAGGAAAATGAATTCTTTTCAATGAAATTAATATGGGTTTTATATTAAATTCAATATAAAACTCTTTACAGTCCTAAAATTTTTGAGAAATTTGTTGGATGTCCAACAAAATAGATGAAAAAAAATTTTTTAAGAAAATACATGAAATTTCAACCAAATAGTTGAATTTTCAGCTAAAATAGATTATTTTTCAACCAAAAAAAAATAAATTATAATCAACAAGTTGCATCTTTAATGAGAAAAATATGAAATTTAGATCAAGATAGATACATTTTTATATGAAAAAGACCAATTCTCAAATAAAAAAATGAATATTCTATTAAAACTGGAACGGTTAAATTTTCAGTTAAAAAAGTTCATTTGCACCAAAAACAAAAACAATTTTCAACAAAATATTTACACTTTTAACCAAATAATTGAATTTTCAACCAGACAGAAATAAATTTTCAATAAAAAAATTTAATAGTGGATGTTTCAACCAAAAAATTATTTAATTGCAGATATGTAACAGTTTAATTTAACCAAAAATAAGAACGCATTTTCAACATTCCACAATTTTTGTTTCAAGATTTCAAATTTTTCAATTTTAAATAAAAACATTATAATTCAACCAGAAAAAGAATTTTCAACCAAGAAAGATTTTTTTATCAAGAGAGAAACGAAATTTTAAACAACATGTGGAATTTTCATCAAAATAATGAACTTTCCAACCAGATATTTGTATTTTTAACCAAAAAAAGAAGAAAAATTTTACCCAAAGAGATGAATTTTCAACCGAGAAGCAATAATCAGTCAAGAAGGACAAAAATTTCAACTAAATTGTTAAAGTTTCAGTTAAGAGTTTTTATTCCAACCAAATAGTTAGTTGAATTTGCAACCCAACGAGACGAATTTTCGACGACACATTTGAATTTTCAACCAAAGGGAATTACTTTTTAACAAAATTGTTTCATCGTAAAAATATTTGTCTTGAATTAAAGAAAATATTCATTTAACTTAATTTTTTCATTTGACCAGAAACAACTTCTCAATTATGAAAATTATTCTAAATTGAAGAAAAATTTTCATCAGAACAAAAAAATATTTCTCTGAATCTAAGAAACTTTTCTTTGACTGAGAGACAATGAATACTTTGTTTCCACTAAAGGAAAATATCTTTGAATCAAAGAATATTTTTTCTGAGTGTAAGCTTTACTATTTGCTAATGAGAAAACTACTAAAAAACTTCTGAAAAAGAGAGAAGAAAAACAAAATGGGATTTACCTAGTTGTCATTCAAGTTATTTGAGAGTAAATTTTTTCATGCATCAAATAAAAAAATTTCAAAACTGTTAAAAGATAACAATTTATTATAAAAAAAAATCACGAGAAATAGAAAACATGACTTTAATCCCCAAGATCATTCCTCTGAGTCAGAGGGAGAAAAGAAGGGGGTTTGTCCAGTTGTTATACTCATTTCTTAACATCCAACTCAAGTTTAACCACGTTTTTTGACTAAATGAAACTTTTCATTTATATATTTCTAAAATTTATCGCAAAGTCTTTACCTAAAGTACTTTAAACTGAGAAAAAAAAATAATTTTCGGAAAATAGGGCTTTACCTAGTTATTAATTATGATTAAATTTTTGATTGAATTTTCTAGACCAGGGTAATACGTAATAATTATTAATTATTACTATTAATGAACAATCATCAATTTTTATTTCAAGACAAAATATCATACTAAGGTTTCATTTCCAAGTAATGCATGATTGATTCCGTATAAAATATTTATTTATTCCATCATAAATATTTTTATATGAATAATTGTTTATAAAATAACAAATCATTTATTAACTTTCATAAATTCAATTGAAAACCTTATTTTGTCTATAATTTGTGCAAATTTAGGGGCTGATCAAGATACGAATTACTGCCAATCCCCACGAAACCATTTTTATTAATTTATTTGTTTATAACAAATTGAACAATTTTTTGAACATTCAAGTTGATATTGGACATTTTTCAACGCTCTATGTTTCCTAGCTACTTTTTTTTTTAATACATGTATTTCTTAAAAAAGGTACACTTCAAACGTCAAAATTTTTGGTTATCATTATTATTAAATAAAGGTCACATGTTGATGTAGAATAAGTGCATTTTTTAAAACAATTTGTTCATAAAAATTATAAATTTGATGGAACATGCAATTCAAATATTAACTAGCATTCGAGAAGCTTTAATGAGAAAAATGACTTTTTACTACGAAAAAATGTTCATTTGTGCAATTTGTTTATACTATTTGTTATTAACAATATGAAATGTTAAATTTTGGCTACGTTTTTTTCTTACAATATCAATGTCGAGGTAATCTTAAAAAAAAGCATTACTCAAGTAAAAAAATTTACAGTTACGTATTTATGTAATAAAATGTTTCGAACAATTGTTCATTAAATTCTTAGATAGAAATCAGTAATCAGTACAGTAATATGAGAATTGATTGACCCTCACTTGGATAAAAAAAAATTATTTACAATTTTAAATAAATATCCACTTACAAGGCTTGAGTATTCACCGCATTTTAAGATCTTTTCAATTATCACTAATATCATCGTAATTATCGAGAATAAAGTTTTTTTGATTGTTCGATTCTTGATTTGACAAACTGAAAATAATAAAATATTTAAAAAAATATCCATTTCGGTACAATCGAATGAAAAATCGTGGTCTCTAAATTAAATTCCCGGACATTTTCTGATTTTGTCATTATTTTAATTGCTCCAATTAGAAAAAATAACTTTCATATTTCTCCTTCCCCTATCCCCCTCTTTTCCCCTTTTTTAACGACTGCTTCTCTTTCCCATGTGTTCAAAAAACTTCCCCTTTTTACCCTTTTTCTCTTCCTCTTATTTTTTTTGCTTAAATGCAACTATTTTGTTAAGATATATTTTTTGGTCATAAATTCAATTAATTGGTCAAAAGTTTAACTACTTTCTGAATTCATCTCTTTGGTTGAAAATTTGATTATTTTATTGAAAATGCAACTATTTTGTTAAGAAATAATATTTTTCATCAAAAATTCAACTACTAACTCCCATTAGGCTACTAGAGAGCTCGAGAGAAGAAACTTTTTTCAGAAATAGACGCATTATTTTACTATATGGTACAAATCAAATTTTTCAAGGAATCTGTATTATCATTAGAGAATGACAGAAAATATTTAACGTCGTTTCAGACTAGATGGAGCTATGAAAGAAAAATTATTTTAAATAATTTTTTTCTGAAAGAAGATCTCCTTTCGCTTCGTTGGGAATCGAACCACAGAACTACTGTTTTCCGGTCAGGTGCTTTTTGGACATATGGGGTAACTTTGAACATTCCTGACTTAATAGTTTAAATTACTAAAGGTGGGTGGTTTTGACCAGAATCTAGAAACAATTAAGGCTTGAACTGATTTCAGATTCTTCGAACGATTTTGATTAATTTATCGTATCAATTTAGGAAGTTTAGGGGTGTCCGAAGTTACCCCACATTTCCGAAGTTACCCCGTTTGAAGGAGTGATTTGATAAAAGTCAATACTATTTGATAGAATTTTGATGAGAAACTATTGATAGAGTAGCGTAAGATTTTTGTCCTTAAAATGAATGAATGATATGATTATATAAAGGAATTTTTATTTTCTTTGAAACTTTCTTAAAAGTAAAGTTTTTAATGCTGTTTCATAATATCTATAGTTGATTTTCAAACTAAAATATCAATTAAACAGGGACATCAGTTTAATATCAATAAAATTAAAAATAATACAAAAATGGGTGAGAAGTTACTTGCTTATTTTCGAAGTGTGGCATAACAAGGTATCTCTAATGAAAGTCAGACTTAGGCCAAGCCTCACCAAAACCCCACAACTGAAATTTTTAATACCATTCATATCTAGATGTCAGAATTATTTTTTAGTTAAAGCAAAGAGAGTATTTTTGTAAATAATTAAATATACCCCAATTGTAAAGCTCTATTATTGCTCGATCATAATTTATTTAACATCTTTTATGCAAAATAAAAATACTGTTCAGGACCTCCTCAGCGACGCTTTTTTAAAAATGGGGCAAATTAGAGCAATTTCTGCACTCTTTTCCCTCTTTAAAGAGAAATTTAATGAAAGAAGTCAGATCAAAAATTCTATTGAGTATTTTTGTAATTAATTTTAATATCAGGGACTCTCTGAGGGAAAAGCAAAAATTGAATATTAAGAAATGGAGAAAATTGATGCGTGTGAACTCAGCCCCCCACTTTCAAAATTTTGAATTTTCTTTTTAGAGTTCTGACATCCTTTTGAATAGTTCTACAGTTCCTGATAACATTTAGAAAGAGTTCCGGCGTATAAATACTCTAAAAATGGATTTTTCAAAATTGGGGGCTAAGTTCACGTTCCCCCGCACTCTTCGAAAAATGAAGTTTTTTTTAGAGTTCTGGGTAGATTTAGCATAGTTCTAGAGTTCCTTATACTTATTAAAAATAGTTCCCAAAAATTAGACCCAAATAAAAATTTCATGAAATAGAGCCCACTTTTAAAAAAATCAACTTTTTCTTCAATATTCCTGTATTTCCAAAAGAGTTCTGGAGTTACATCACAAAATAATTTCGAAAAACTTGAAAACTCGAAAGTTACACAATTTCGAAAATCCCAAAATTACAGAGAAATTTTTCGAAAGAGTTCCAGGAGTTCACATCAGAGTTCTGGTAACCCCCTGAATAGTTCTAACAAAAAGTCCAATAAGATTTTCCGATAAACACAAAATCCAAAAACCTATAACACTTCACACATACCCAACAAATTTTGAAATTGAAAATTTTGAGAGTTCCAGGAGTTCTGATCAGAGTTCTGGTAGCCCCCTGAATAGTTCTACAAAAAAGTCCAATAACATTTTTCGGTAAACTCAAAATCCAAAAATGTACAACTCTCTAAACATATCCAACAAATTTTGAAATTCAAAATTTTTAGAATTCCAGGAGTTCTGATCAGAGTTCTGGTATCCCCCTAAATAGTTCTACAAAAAAGTCTAATAACTTTTTTCGTTAAGCTCAAAATCAGAACTCCTGAAACTCTCAAAATTTTCAATTTCAAAATTTGTTGGGTATGTGTGAAGTGTTGTAAGTTTTTGGATTTTGAGTTTATCGAAAAATTTTATTAGACTTCTTTTAAGAACTATTCAGGGGGATACCAGAACTCTGATCAGAACTCCTGGAACTCTCAAAGTTCTGAATTTCATAATTTTTTGGGTATGTGTGAAATGTTGTAAGTTCTTGGATGTTGAGTTTATCGGAAAATTTTATTAGACTTTTTTTAGAAACTATTCAGGGGGATACCAGAACTCTGATCAGAACTCCTGGAACTCTCAAAATTCTGAATTTCATAATTTTTTGGGTATGTGTGAAATGTTGCAAGTTTTTGGATTTTGAGTTTATCGGAAAATTGTATTAGACTTTTTTTAAGAACTATTCAGGGGGATACCAGAACTCTGATCAGAACTCCTGGAACTCTTTCGAAAAATTTCTCTGTAATTTTGGGATTTTCGATATTGTGTAACTTTCGAGTTTTCAAGTTTTTCGAAAGAATTTTATGATAGAACTGTAGAACTCTTTTGGAAATACAGGAATATTAAAGAAAAAGACGATTATTTTAAAAGTGGGGGGCTGGCTCTATTTTTTGAAAATTTTTTTTTTGTCTCATTTTTGGCAACTATTTTTCATAAGTATCAGGAACTGTAGAACTATGCTAAATCTACCCAGAACTCTAAAAAAAAACATATTTTTTTTTAATAGAGCGGGGAACGTGAACTTAGCTCCCAATTTTGAAAAATCCATATTTAGAGTATTTATACGCCGGAACTATTTCTAAAAGTTATCAGGAACTGTAGATCTATTCAAAAGGATGTTAGAACTCTAAAAAAAATTCGAAATTTTGAAAGTGAGGGGCTAAGTTCACACGCATAGAAAATTGTTTTCCTTCCTTCCCAGTTTTGTTTGGTTTCACACCGTGAATGAAGAATGATGCAAGAAGTTAGACGCTCTCGATGATATATTCCCGCAAAAGTCGCGCGACGAACAAGCAAATGGCCATGCTGAAAAAAAATAGAGAGAAGAAAAGAATGGTAGAGAGATTGGTAGATATCCCAACGGAAGCTGTACATCAACTAGGTGCTCTGATCTCTTTGCAACCCCGTCTAAGAAAATTTTCCGAGGTTTTAAAATATATGATTTACTTGGGGAAAGATTGGAAATAATTGGAAACTATCGGGGATCTTTTGATCAGAATGAAATATTCAGAGGGAAAAATCACAAAATTAAACCAATTAAATATTTATAGAGAGCTGAAACTCATTAAAAAAATTTCTGTAATTGGAGTGAATATACCAGAAATAATTGTCTAGATTTGCTTGATAAATAGAGTTATCAGGATTTTTACATGACCGAGTAATTAAGTGATGAATCGTCAACGAAAGAAATCAATTTTTGACAAAGTGGTTCAACTTTTTCAAGAAATCTGTATTATCATTAGAGAAAAACATAAAATATTTAACGTCGTTTCAGACAAGATGGAGCTATGAAAGAAAAATTATTTTAAATAATTTTTTTCTAAAAAAAGTTTCTTCTCTCGATCTCTCTAGTAGCTTGATGGGAAAGCACCTGACCGGAAACCAGTAGTTCTGTGGTTCGATTCCCAGCGGAGCGAAAGGAGAAGATCTTTTTTCAGAAAAAAATTATTTAAAATAATTTTTCTTTCATAGCTCCATCTAGTCTGAA
>CAKNXH010055933.1:0-22360 GCA_932178445.1 Andricus quercusramuli | reverse complement strand
CTTCAAATCTCTAGAAATTGGTTAAAATCCTTGAAATTTTGTGAAATATTTCGGAATATTACAAAATCTCTTTAAATCTTTTGAAAACCACTAAAATTTTTTGAAATAAATACCTTCACATCTCTAAAAATGGTTTAAAATAATTGAAATATTTCAAAACATTACCAGATCCATCAAGACCTTTTGAAAGCCACTAAAACTGCTAGAAATCTCTTAAAATCTCTTAAAAATCTATTAAAATCCTTGAAATTGCGTGAAATATTTCGAAATATCACAAGATGCCTCAAAATCTTTTAAAAACTACTTAAGCTGTTTGAAATCCCTTCAAATCTCTAGAAATTGGTTAAAATCCTTGCAATTTTGTGAAATATTTCGGAATATTAGAAAGTCTCTTAAAATCTGTTGAAAACTACTAAAATTGTTTGAAATAAGTACCTTCACACCTCTAAAAATTTTTTGAAATACTTGAAATATTTCAAAATATGACGAGATCCATCAAGATCTTTTGAAAGCCACTAAAACTGTTCGAAACCTCTTAAAATCTCTAAAAATCTGTTAAAATCCTTGACATTGCGTGAAATATTTCAAAATATCACAAAATGCCTCAAAATCTTTTTAAAAATACTTAAATTGTTTGAAATCCCTTTAAATCACTACAAATTGATTAGAATCCTTGAAATTTCGTGAAGTATTTCAAAATATTACAAGATCCCTGGAAATCTGTTAAAACCCACTAAAATTGTTTGAAATAAATATCTTCACACCTCTAAAAATTGTTTCAAATACTTTAAATATTTCAAAATATTACAAGATTCATCAAGATCTTTTGAAAGCCACTAAAACTGCTCGAAATCTCTTAAAATATCTAAAAATCTGTTAAAATCCTTGACATTGCGTGAAATATTTCGAAATATCACAAGATGCCTCAAATCTTTGAAATCTTTAAAACTATTGGGAATCTTTCTGAATCTCTTGAAATCCATTAAAATCTTTTATAATCTACTAAAATTACTTGACATCTCTTAAATATCTAAAAATCTGTTGAAATCTTTGAAATTGCGTGAAATATTTCGAAATATCACGAGATCCCTTAAAATCTTTGAAATACGCGGAAATATTTCAAAATAATACAGGATCCATTAGGATCTTTTAAAGCCACTAAAACTAATCGAAATCTCTTAAAATCTCTAAAAACCTGTTAAAATCCTTGTAATTCCGTGAAATATTTCGAAATATTACTACATCCCTTAAAATCTTTGAAATCCGTTCAAAATTCCTTGAAAGCTTCGAAATCCGTGGAATTCTTTCGGAATATTTTGAAATCATTTAAAATCTTTTAGAAGCCACTAAAACTATTTTAAATCCTTTAGAATCTTTAAAAATCGGTTAAAATCGATTAATTTCCGTGAAATATTTTGAAATATCACAAGATGCCTCAAAATCTTTTAAAAACTACTCAAACTGATTGAAATCCATTTATATCTCTAGAAATTGGTTAAAATCCTTTAAATTTCATGAAATATTTCGGAATATTAAAAAATCCCTTAAAATCTGTTGGAAACCACGAAAATTGTTTGAATTAAATACCTTCAAACCTCTAAAAATTGTTTAAAATACTTGAAATATTTCAAAATCTTACAAGATTCATCAAGATCTTTTGAAAGCCACTAAAACTGCTAGAAATCTCTTAAAATCTCTAAAAATCTGTTAAAATCCTTGAAATTGCGTGAAATATTTCGAAATATCACAAGATGCCTCAAATCTTTGAAATCTTTAAAACCATTGGGAATCTTTCTGAAATTCTTGAAATCTTTTGAAAGCCATCAATATTACTCTAAACCCCCTAAGCTTTTTTATAACATTCACATGTAAGTCCTTCAAAATTCCGTTAAACCTTTTGAAATCCTACGATATCCTCTAAAATCCGTCGATATAATTTAAAATCTTTTGAAAATTTTAAAAATTCTTTGCCATCCGATGAAATCTTTCGAAATCCTCTTAGAATCTCTTGAAATTCCTTTAAATTGTTCGTGATTCCCAGAAATCGTTATAGATTCCTCAAAACCCTTAAAAGACCCTCAAAATTCCATCGAAATCTTTCGGTATATCATGAAGCATCGTAAAATCCCTTGAAAAAAATTTAATCCTCTCTGAAATTGTATTAAGTAATTTCTTCAAACTCTTGAGATCCTTAAAAGGCTTTGGAAATCTCGTGAAAATAATAATAATTATAATTAGTGAAAATAATTGATATATGATGCCATTATGTGAAAAATATATAATCTTACATAAGAAGGGAAGAGAAAAACATCACAAAAATCTCATAAATTCTTACAATAGGGGAGGAGAGAGTCTAAAATTTCAATAATTATGCTTTCGTAATTAATGGACGTTCCCTTAGAACCAACATAAAATATTCCGTGTGGTATTTTTGAAATACGAGCCTTTGAAATGAGATATAATTTAAAATGAAAATTTCCCTTTTCATCAAAACGTTAAAATCGTCATATTTTCATAAATCCAGTAAAATATTGCTCGGGACCGAAACCTTTTTAACTACAAATGGGAGTGTAAATTTGATAAAAAAAAACGATTCGAGCGCCATTACGAATTCAAAGGTTGAATTGGTAAATATAATCGCGAGTAACTCGTGTAAATGAGGGAAGCTTGGATACAATTTTACATTCACATTCGCATTTCAATCGCTTGAATAAATTACGCAAAAGCCAGCATGACAAAGAAGGAAGCCCAACTGTATAATTTTACCGTAGATTACAATTAATAATTGGGAGAGAACAAAAGTTTCTATCGCAACATATTTGATATCAAAAGCAATTTGATTGAAATATTATTTTGGTAAATTTGGACCGAATCCATTTTAAATCTGAATGAAAATGAATAATTGATTTCAACTTTTTTTTTTATTTGAGCGAACCAAATTTTTAAGAGATCCCTCGAGGCCGATTTAAAAATAGGTAACCCGTATTTTCCGAAGTTAACATAGCGATATTTTAACATTTTTTACGAATAATTTTGAATTTTAGGGGTAAAATGAGGTTTTTGCACATTTTACTTTATGAACCGTGACATTTTTAAGCAAATGTTAAAATTATTTCAAATTTTTAAAAAACCTACCTTTTTCTACGAAATTTTAAGGAATGATAAGTATTGATATAGTCTACTTAATATAAATTTCCTATTTGAATTTTTTTATTTTTTTGCAAGAAAAAAAATTATTTTTTCCAAAACCTTGCCCTTCTCGCGATTTTTGAGATTTTATGGGTTTTTTGTTCCACATTGTCAACCTTTTTCAATATTTTGAAACAGATTTGAATAAATAAGAAATAATAAAAAATGTTAAACTTATTTCTATTAAAAAAAAAGGAAAATTTTGTTTTCAATAACCCTATTTTTTTCCTGAAATTATTAGCAATAATATGCACTAATATAGTTAACTCGACATAAATTTTCTATTTGATGTTTTTTTTTTGTTTTCCGAGAGAAATTTTTTGTTTTTCAAAACCTTGACCCTAGGGTAGAATCTGGGAAAATTTTTTGAAAAATATCTTAACAACTTAGCAGAATTTTTCAAATTAGCCAAAGAACTATGAAAAATGTTGATTATTTCCAGAGATATTCTAATTTTTCGAAAACATTGAAATTTCACGTCTTTTTGCAATATTTTTTTATGGAATGAATATTTTGCCTTC
This sequence comes from Andricus quercusramuli, assembly GCA_932178445.1. NCBI lineage: Eukaryota > Metazoa > Arthropoda > Insecta > Hymenoptera > Cynipidae > Andricus > Andricus quercusramuli. The sequence goes on along the minus strand of CAKNXH010055933.1, from coordinate 18,650 downwards.
AACTTGGGCTTATTAGATGCAGAATTTTATTAATTTTTGTATTATTATAAGTATAAAAATTTTATGATCATATTATAATAAATGTCTTTTTATCAACAGATTTAAAAAAAGCCTGTAGATACAATTTCCGCTTATACTTAAATTTATTAAAAAAATAAAATTATTAAACAATGCAAATTTCAAAAGTCTTTTCGACTATTTTTCCATTTTAAGCAACATTTTTTGATAAAGTGAAAAATGATTATTATGTAATATTACTATTATTATTATGTAATATGAAAAATGTCATTTTTGGAATTCGTTAGAATTTAATTTAATATAATATCAATCTGAATTTGCAAAATAAGCAGAAAAGTATTAAAGTAATCATTAAAACTTCAAAAGAAATGTGCTCGGATTTTTTCGTTTTATAGAAGAAAAAAATTATTTTTGATTTTATTTCCAAAACTTTGCCCTTTTTACAATTTTTAAGATTTGAAGCTCTTTATTATTCTAATTTATTATTTTTTCAATCTTTCGGAACAGATGTATGAAACAAAGAAACAAAAAAATGTAAATTTATTTAGATTTTTTAGAAACAAAAATCGTTTTAAAAACCCCACCTTTTTTCCGAAATTTTTTAGGAAGATTAGGTGCTAATATAGTCTACATACCATATATTTCCCGTTTGGATTTTTTATGTTTTTCAGGAGAAAGAAATTGTTTTTGAATTTTTTTTAATCTTTGCCCTTTTTGCCAATTTTTAAAATTTTGATTTTTGTCTTGTTACGAATTGTCAAGTTTTTTTAACTCTTTTAAAACCGATCAGAAAAACTGAGAAAATATGAAAAATGGCAAATTTCTTCCAACTTAATGAAAAAGAGAAATTTTTTTTTTCAAAGTCCACTTTTCTTTGCTGAAATTGTATCGAAATACAAATAAACTTTATATTAAACATTAATGGTAAGTTGACTATATACATTACCCACCAATTTAAAAAATTTTAGCGAAAAAGAAGATACCTGTTCTGAGAAAAATTTCGTCTTTTCAAAAACTCGAAATAGCTATAACATATATTTTTTTTTTTTTCATTTTTTTAGGTTCTCATTTTATACTTGATGGATTTTTTTATAGAATATTACAAATAATTTCGTTTTTCTCTATAAATGAAAAATTGGAATTTTACGTAAAATCATGGTGTATTAAAGCTTTCTAGAAGTTTTTTCATAAATAATCATTAATCAGTGATTTATTGACACCCAGTCTTTTTTAAACTAATTTCAAAGTATTTAAACAATTTCAATTTGTTTCAAGTAAGTCGCAAAATTAACTCATTTTCTAGACATTATGAGTTCTTCAATAAATTATAACAATGAAATACTTTATTGTTATAATTTTGCAATTACTTATATAATACGTATTTGTTCAGATATATACCAATCTGTTTAATTAGAAATGAATACGGTTTATATTAAAAACCCAATAAAAGTAATAATAAGTAACTAAAATTGATAACATTCCATTTTAAAAAATTAATTGCAATTAGTATCTAACTATCTAGGAATGGTCATAAGCTATAAATTAATTCAAAATTATTAAGGCTAAGTGATCAAAGGGTCTTGATTACGTCAGAAGATCAGGATATGTTTCGCATGTGTTAATGGCAGATGTAAAGGGGTGTGAGCAAAGGTGGTCTTAATTTGGCGGCTGCTCATGACACTTGTAAATTAGTTCAACCAGACACTCGGATTTGGTTTGGAATCGAGTTCTGAATCTCCTGCTCATGAAATCTAGTGGAAGAAGCAAGTCTAAAGACATAACATTGCAGAGGTCTGGAATTAAATTCTAGAAGAATTTATTTTTTTAGTCTGCAATTTTTTTAGAGAAAATCATTTTAATCACTGCCTAGAGATTGCCAAAAAATTGTATCCTCTTAGGTAATGTGGAACACACCCCAAATCATCCCCCAAAAATAAAAATTTACAAGAAACACATTAAATCAAAAGTCCGAAATTCGTTTGCACAAAGTCACTTCAATTTATGAAAAAACTATTCACATAAAATTAATCTAATTCTAATTTAAAACGGCAAGCTTTAGACTCATTTGCAGGCCTCGGACTCACTTTAAAGATCGAAAATCGCGTCAATAGTATTACAAATTTTTATAAATAGTATCAAAATAGTGTCATAAAATTTTTCAAGTATTAAAAATGAACTTCAATGTTTATTTAAAATGTTATTTTTCAGTCAATAAGTGATTGAAATATCTATTTATTTTTCGCAGGTTTCACAATCTATTTTTTATTTTCAACTTAAAATCAAACAGAAGTAATAGAACCCAGTGAGAAAATCTAACAACATTTGGTTGAAAGTTAATTACTTACGGTTGAAAAGTCTATTTCATTTTTGGTTAGAAATTTATCTTTTCTGGTCGATAGTTCAATTATTTTGTTTGAACTTTAATTATTTTAGAAGAGAAAGAAATTTTAAACTCTACATTTTTTCTGAAGTTTTTAGGAATGATAGGCACATATTGTGAATTTTCTTTTTCAGAAGAAAACATTGTTTCTAATTTCATTTTGAAAACCTTGCCCGTTTAGAATTTTTTATATTTGAAGATTTCTGTTATTCCAGTTTGTAAAGTCTTTTCTATCAATCGAAACCGATCAGAAAAAATATGAAAAAAAGAAATTAAGTCTCTACGATTAAAAAAAAATTGTGAATAACCCCATCTTTTTCCAAAACTTTTTACGGATAAGAGGTACTATTCGAAGCACGAGATACGTGCTGAGAATGTGTTCGTTAAAGCCGAAGGAGCTTTAACAAAAGATAATTCACAATCACGGAATTACCGTTGTCGAATCTTCAATCTTTAATTTTGAAATTTTGAATTTTTCGAAAGACCTGCGCGACCTGTTCCGATTCGTCCAGTTTTTTCTCATTCGTTCGAAGTCGATGAGAAAAACTAAGAAAGTGAAAAAAAACGGCAAAGCTATCTCGATTTTTTGAAAAAAAAAAGATGGATAAAATTTGTTCTCAAAAACCCCATTTGTTGAAAGTTCAATAAATTTGTTAAAAGTCATACTTGTTGGTTCAAAATACTGTTTTGTTGAACATTCAGCAATTTAATTGAAATTTTTTTCTTTCTCAATTAACAAATTCTTTATTGGGAATTCAACGATATATTTTGTTGTATATACGTCTTTTTGTTTGAAAATTTATCTCGTTCTGTAGAAATTTCACTTTCTTTTCTTTTGCGGAAAATTCGTTTTTTATTGAGCAATTAATTCTCAATTAAAATTTAAGTGCACCATTTCCGGTTAAAAATTAATCTTTTCTGGTTTAAAAATTCAACTATTTAGTTAGAAAATTTGAGAAATGAAACAAGTATAACCAAAAAATTAATCAAATCCCTTTTTCAAATTATTTACTTAAAAATTTATGTAACTAGATAAAATTCTCCTTTTTTGGTAGAAAATTAATTTTCTTGGTTAATGTTTCAACTACTTGGTTGAAAATTGATATATTTTGGTTGAAGATTCATCATTTTAGTTGAAAATTTATTTTTTGGGTTAAAAGTAATTTTTTTAACTCAAAATTTAACTATTTTGTTCATTAATTTGTTAATTAAAATGATTATTTGTAAATCAGAAATTTCGTAGAAAATTCAACTATTTGTTACAAAAATCAAAATGTTTTTTTTTTAGTTTTTCCTAAACAAAAATTTAACTGTACCATTTCTGCTTGAGAACTGATCTTCTTGGTTTAAAATTCAACTATATGGATAAGAATTTAAGTATGTTGTTGAAAATCCATCTTTTTTGGAAGAAAATTAATCTTCTTGGTTGAAAATTCCTCTTTTTGGCTACAAATTTAACTATTTTGTTGAACATTTAACTGTTTTGTTGAAAGCGCATGTTTTTGGCTTGAAAATGCAACATTTTTGATGAAATTTTTTTATTGACTGAAAAATCGTTCAGGCTAAAGGTGCAACTGTTTTGTAGATGATTCGTTTTTTTTTAACTAATCTGCTTTGGTCGAAAATTCAACTATTAGGCTAGAGAATTGCCCTTTTTGGTTCAAGTGAACTATTTTTGATTTGAAATGAAAATTTTTTCTTGAAAAATGATGACATCTTCGAAATCCGTTAAAATCCCATAAATTTGATATAGCTCCTTCAAATCCCATGAAATCTTCTAGAATGCCCTAAAAGCTTTGCATACTTACTACTAACTTATCACTATTACCCTAGTCGACAATCTCATCAACACTTATTTTATCTATTAAATATTATTGATATCCTGAACACCTTTATGAACCATTTTTATATCTTTTTGAAATACCTGGAATAGTTTAAAAAAACCCTAAACTCTTAAAAATCTTTCGAAATTCCTTGAAATTTATAAAATTCCTTGAACTTTGTGAACTAGTAATCCCACAAAACTCGAGTAAAATACTGTGAAAAATCTTCAAATCTTGAATACCTTCTTCAATTTTTCCGTGAAATCTACCAATTTAAATAATAATTCAAACAAATGTTTATTTAGCTTCATTTTAGTGAAAATGTTTAAAAAAAGTTTTCTATGAATATGTTTAATGCCAGTACCATAATAGTTATTTGTGATACAAGGACCCTAAGTGGCACTTTTTCAGCCGAGGACTGCAATTTACACAAGGCAAAGTGCCACTTAGGGGCCGAGTGTCACATACTATTTTTTATCACACTACTCAATCATAAGTACCTATGCTAAAAAGTGCTATTTTAGGTATCACTTGCAGAAGCTAAAACCGCACTTATGATGGCGGTGTGATAAAAAATTATTTTTTGAATGAAAAAGCATTATTGGGTGATTGCTAAAAAAGTTGAAGATTTCAGACAATGAGATTTTCATAAATAAACAAACTTTCAAGCCACCATGATTTACAATTTAAAAATTAAATTGCAAAATTCAATAAAAAATTTTTTAAATCAACTAGCTTTCAATTGTCCAATAGCATCTCTTACGTACCAATACGACCACCGAATTCTATTTTGAAATAGAATATATTCCACTGTATGAGTCATACGTACCTGAAACAAAAAATAAATGTACACCTTAGTATTTAGTATAATAATTTTTGTTTCAATATATTTTGTCTTGATATTAGAGAACATGTTAAATCGTAGTTTGAAACGAAATTCCCGATTTTTTCCTAACTTTCCTGTATTCCTTATAATCTTATGGAATATTTTAATTTCTGCTGAAACCCTATAAACACCCCAAATATTGTAAAATTCCTTGAAATCCCTTACTATTTTATAAATACGTAAAAAATTCTTCAAATCTCATAAAGTTATTTAAAATTCCTTAGAAATCGAATCTCTTGAAATTTCTCGAAATGTTGTAAAATGCCCTAAAATCTTTCAAATCCTTCAAAGTTTTTGAAATCTTTAAAGCCCTGAAGATCCTATAAATTCGCGTAGCTCTGGTAAAATCCCTATAAATTCCTTGAAACTTATTTTAATTTACAGATTAGGGACCGCCCATAAACTCTCTTCTCCTTTTGAGAGGAATTCTTATTTTTTCACTGTTTTCAACAAACTTCCACTTTTTACCTTCATTTCGATTGAATTTGAACTGAATTTATAGAACCCAATAATAAAATCCAACTATTCTTGGTTAAAAGTCGATTTTTTTAGTTGAAAAGTCTACTATTATATTTTTAGACCGGAATTCATCTCGTATGATTGAAAATTCTTCTATTTGGTTGAAAATTTAATTACTATGCTGAAAATTTTATTATTTTGTTGAAAATACGACTGTTTTCTTGAAGTGATCTTTTTTGTTCAAAAATGGAAACTACTTATTAGTTAATGTTGAACTACAATACTTTGTTAAAAATTAATTTTTTTGTTTGAAGATTCAACTATTTGGTTAAAAATTCATCTTTTTCAGTTGAAAATTCAAGTACTTGGTTGGAAATTCATGTATTTTGTTGATAATTTATATTCTTTCGTAGAGAATATTATTGTTTGAAAAATAAATTTTCTGGTTAAAAATTGAAATCTTTTGTTGAATGCTCAACCCTTTTCTTGGAAATTCTTTTTTTTAAGATTCATAATTTTAGGTGAAGATTCATATCTTTGGTTGAAAATTAAACTATTTTTCTAAAAATTCGTTTTAGGTTGAGAATTAATGTTCTGTACTGTGAATGTAACTATTTCATTTTTGGTCGAAAATTATTAATTTAAATTAAGAATTGATCTCATCTGGTTGAAAATTCAGCTGTTTTGTAGACAATTCATCTTTTTGGCTTGACAATTCAACAGTTTAGTGGAAAATTAAACTAATTAGTTGAAAATTAACATTTTTGTTGAAAATTCATATTTTGTATGAAAATTAAACTCTTATACTTTGGTAGAATATAAATTATTTGGTTAAAAATTAAATTATTTATTTGAAAATTTAACTATTCTGATGAAAAATAGTTTTTTCTTCGGGCGAAAAATTGAGTTTTCCATCCAAAAATATATCTATTCCAGTTTTGTTAAAAAAATTCTCTTTTATAAGTTGAAAATTCATGTTTTTTTTGGCTGAAAATTCTTCTCCTTGGGTAGAAAATTAAACTTATTTATCTAAAATTCATGATTTTGCTTAAAGATTCAATTATTTTTTAAAAATTCTAATCTTCAGTTGAATTCAAATAGTTGAAAATTTGTTTGGTTGAAAATTGATCTTTTTTAGTAAAAAATTCAACTTTTTCGTTCAAAATTCATCTTGATTGAAAATTAACTTTCTTTTGGGAAATGCTTCTTTTCCCGTTTTTTTAGAAGTCAATTATTTACATAAACATTTAAATTTTCACCTCAAAAACTCAACTATTTTCTTGAAAATTCATCTATTTGGGTAGAAAATTAATCTTTTTTGTTGAAAATTCGGCGATTGGGTTGAAGATTCACCTATTTTATCGAAAATGCGTTTTATTTTGCTGAATTGAACTAGTTAATAAAATTTTTTTAATTTCAAATTCAACTGTTTTATTTTTGTTTGTAAACTTTTTTTTTAGTTGAAAATTCATATATTCTTTTAAAAATTCGTCTTTCAGCACAAAATTAATCTTCTTGGTTGAGAATTCACTTTTGCATGTTAAAAATGTAGCTATTTGGTGAAAAATTAAACTATTTTGTTGAAAATTCAATTATTTTGGTTAATATTTGATTGTTTTGTTCAACATACATCTTTTTGGATGGAAAATTCTTTTTTTTTGTAGAAAGGTCATCTTTCTTGATTGGATATAAACTATTTTGTAGAAAATTAAAGCATTTGGTTGAAAATTCGTCTTTATTGTTAGGAAATTTAACCTTGTTGGTTAATAGTTCGTCTATTTGGGTAGAACTAATCTTGCTTCTTTAAAAATCATCATTTTGGTTGAAGATTCAATTATTTTATTATACATAAATTCGACTATTTTAGTTAAATTCAACTGGTTGAAAATTCGTTTTTCTGTGGTTGAGAAGTAATTTTTGAAACTGAAAATGTAACTATTCCATTTTTAGCTGTGAACTTATCTTTTTTAGTTGGAAATTCAACTATGTATTTGGTTGAAAATTCATGTATTTCGTTTGAAAATTCGTCTTTCGGTATAATAATTTATCTTGTTGGTAAAAAATTTATTTTTGTAGGTTAAAAATTCAGCAATTTGGTGAAAATTTAACTATTTAGTTGAAATTCTATTTTTTGTTGTTGAAAATTTAACTATATTTTGTTAAAGTGTTTTTTTCTTGGTCGAAAATTCAACTGTTTTGTTGAAAAATTGTCCTTTTGATTGAAAATTTATCTTTTATCGTAGAAAATACACATTTCTTCGTTGAAAATTAATCTCCGTTCACTGAAATTGAACTTTTTTGTCGAAAATTCAACTTCTTGAGTTGAAAATTTAAGTTTCTCCTAAAAAATTCGTCCTTCCGACTTGAAACTGGAACTATTTGGTTGAAAATGCGACTACACTGGAACTTGGATTGAAGCAGTACGAACAGCCCTTTCAATAATTGATGCCGCGGCGGTTTCGTGGTGCGAGAAGCGCAGGAGGGGCTGCACAGTCAAGCGTGACAAACGGCTCAAGGCCGCGCTCTCCGTCTGGAAATAGTAGAAAGGCCAATGGAAGCCATGCCCGAAAGCGTTCTTAATTCCAAGTTCCAGTGTACTAAGTTTGTTTGTGTCAATAATCGTTTTTCAGAATGCTTTAACTTTTTGTAGCTACGAGTGCGCTACATTAGATGCTGAACCACATCAGGAGCCGCTCTCTTAAAGTGAAAAAATAGTTGCATCAACGATAAATTTGGAAAAATAGTCAATTTAGTGTCATTTTTTCAAAATAGTAGCAAAAAAAGTGAAATAGATAAAAAAGTGTTGAATAGTGTCAATAGTGGCGTGAGTCCGAACCCTGAAATCGACTAACGATGTTATAATTAACGCATAATCCTGGAAGCACCAATTGTGGATCAGAAATTCGGGCAACATTGGTTCCACGTAACAAGCTAATATTATGAGAGCGAATGGGATAAGGACACGGTTGGAATATATGGATTTGGATCGAATTGCAGTGCGAGAGTCGAGAGCAATGAACTGAGCAATCAATTTGCTAGTGGCACCGGCAGTTAATTAAACGTATACCTTCACAACCTTTTTTTATTGATTTTGCCAATTTTCCTTGGACACTCCCGCACATTTTCCGGTTCCAAGATTATATAGAAAAAAAAGCAATTTACCTGTTTTTATTAAAATAATTTTTCAATAGTAAAGGGGAATTTACAGCCCAAAATGTTATCAAACCAGGGGAAATAGTGTAATTTCTTCACGAAAATAAAGGAATCAATTCTTTTAAACAAACATAATTTTGATACCATATTCCTTAAATTTCAAGTCTGAGTCCATTGCATTTTCAACAAAATAGTTGAATTTTCAATAAGAAATGATAAATTTTATACCAAATGAGATTAATTTTATTCAAGAAATATTTATGACACAGAGAAGAAAAAAACGCCGCAAAATTGTTAAATTTTCCAGCCAAAAAGACGAAGTTTCTACAAAGCAATAGAATTTTCGAGCTGAAAAAATGGTAATTGATCAAAAAAGTTAATTTTCGACCTAATAGTTGAAGTTTCCAACAAACTGTTGAAATTTCAACCCAAAAAGACGAATTTTGAACAAACAAGTTGAGTTTTTAATACAAAAAGTCGAATATTTTTGACAAAAATTGAATTTAAAACCTGAAAAGAAGAGATTTAACAAAAAATGAATTTAACCAAACAGATGAGTTTCTGATTTAAAAACAAGAATGTTTAAACCAAAGTGGCGAATTTTCAAGACAAGAGTTGAATATTGAACCAAGAAAGATTTTTCAGTGACAAAAGAAAAAAAGTCAAAAAAATTGTTTAATTTTTAAGCCAATAGGCTGAATTTTCTGCAAAACAAGTGAATTTTCAAACCAAAAATAAGAATTTTCAACGAAAAAATTATTTATTAACAAGAAAAAATTAATATTCTATCAAAAGTAACGAATTTTTAACGGAAAAGTTGAATTTATAACCATGTAGCTGAATATTCAATCGAGAAATATAAATTTTCAAACCAAAGTGACCTATTTCAAACAAAAGAATAGAACTTTCAACCAAGAAAGACTTTTCAGACAGAAAAGGAAGAAACGCCACAAAATTGTTGAATTTTTAAGCCAAAAAGACGAATTTACTACAAAAAAATTGAATTATCAAAAGAAAAATATAAATTTCTATCCAAAAAAATCATTTTCAACCTAATAGTTAAATTTCCTACCAAAAGGTAAAAATTTCAAGCCAAAAAATTCGAGTTTTCTACAAAGTAGTTGAATTTTTATAACAAAAATATGAATTTTCAAAAAACGTTGGTTTTTCAGCAAACTAGTTGAATTAAAAAAAAAATGAGTCTTTAACTTAGACAGATTAATTTTATAGCAATAAAGATGCTACCGAAGGAGAAAAATTTTTAATTAAATACTCGAATTTTACAACATACAAAGATGAAAGATTTTTCAGGCAAGAAAGGAACAGAAATTCCACCAAATTGTTGAATTTTCAAACCCAAAATACGACTTTTCTATAAAGGATATGAATTTTCAACCTGAAGATAAAAATTTCGAATAAAAAAATTCGTTTTTCAACCACATAGTTGAATTAAAAAGAAAATTCAATCCTTAACCAATAAAGATTAATTTCCTAGCAAAGAAGATGAAATTTCCACTAACAAAAATTAATTTTTAACTAGGGTGGCCGCAGATCTTCATTTTCAAAATTCCCTGACTTTTCTGAGAATTTCTATGTTTTAATCATTTTAACATAGAATCTTGAATATATTGAATAAGATAATTTAAAATTGAGATTAACAAAATTTTAATTTATTATCCTCGACTGTTATTGAAAGTGCCTCTTATAGAAATTCCCTGAGTTCTGCAAAATGTTTTTCAAAATCTCTGACTTTTCCGTGACTTTCATTGACCAACAAAATTCCATGACTTTTCCTAATTTCCAGATTTCCCCTCGAAGAATCCTGTTCAACCAAAAATAATAAATTTTCTACAAAACAGTAATTTTTAACAACACAGTGCAATTTTTTACCAAAATATACCAATTTGAAACAACAGCAATAACGAATTTGCAAAAGAATAGTTAAATTATCAATCAAAGAGATAAATCCTAATAAAAAAATTATTTTTCAACAAAATAGTTGAATTTTCAACAAATAAATATAAATTATCAACAAAGAATTCGATAGTTGATAATTGAGCCGAAGAAGATTGTAATTTTCAATAAAAGAAATGAATTGAATATAAGAGAGTTGAATCAAATGAAATAGGAGATGAATTTTCATACCAAAATAATGTTTTTTTTACAAAGTAGTTCAGTATTTAACAAATACCTAAATTTTTCACTGAAAAGATGACTTTTTAATAAAATAATTAAACTTTCAACCAAAAGAAATGAATTCTGAACGATAAATATAATAGTATACTTTTCAATTAAAAAAATTAACTGCCAATAAAAAATAGGGCTTTTCTACCAGAAGAGGAATTTTCAATCCGAAGGAACGACATTTCTATCCAAACACAAAATAGTTAAATTCGCAACAAAATAATGTAACTGTCCACCAAGTAGTACAGTTTTCAACCAAAAATAGTTGAATTTTCTTATTGGGTACTATCAATTCAGTTCGAAGTTAAGGGAAAAAACGAAAAAAGGGGAAAACGCGAAGTTTCCTGAGTTTCCTGAAAACAGGGGGAAAAAGAGGAATTCTTTTTAAAAAAGGGGAAAAGAGGGGAATAGGAGAAAAATTGTGAAGTCTGGTATAAAGTTGGCAATACTGGAATGGAAAAGGTAAAAGTTTATATCCGCAAAGCCGAACAAAAGAATCAATTTCTCCCTCAAATTATAAATTTGCTCGATAGATTGTGTATGATACAATGAGAAAGGATTAAATATATTGACAGGAAATGTTGTTACAGTTGAGAAATCTCAAAAATAGAGGAGCTACAAAATAATCTGAACATTGCAATTTCACTAGAGTTCACCATGTTTGAAGGAAATTTTCGCATCGTACTACGATTTATTAATTAATTAATTAAGACTTCCAATATGCCCAGTCCTATAGATATTTTCAATACGAATTCATTTGTACCACGTACATTTTTTTCTATTATTATTTTTATTTAAAGATAAATAAAAAAGAACTGATTAAACATTTGTAATAACGGAAGCAATGAAGGTATTTAGAGTTCAACCTTTGACTTTGTTCTGGACGTGCAAGAGTTCATCCGAATGGATTACATTTTTAAAGGGATTTTCTTTTTTTCAAAAACAGCAAAAATCCCCTGACCCGATTCAAATAATTTTTTTCCGATTCAAACTGAACTATTCGAAAATCTTTCGAATCAACTTTTGATGCACCTGAAATTGGGCATCAGTTTGGTTCGAATCACTTTGAACAGTACTATTAAATTTAGAAACAAGAATTTAGTAATGCAATTTCCAAGAAAATCAGGAAAACCTCGGAAACTATGAGAATTATTAAACTAATTACTCCTAAAACCAACATAGTGCAGATAATTCTGAAATTTCAGACTACCACTCGAAACTCTATTTGAAGGATACCCATGAAAATTATGCTGCACGAAACCTCGCGCAACTCTGAAACGAGACCCTCGTTACCGTCGATCTCGCGAATGAATAACCCGGCCCTCGATTCAGGTAATATTGCGCGTACAGTAAACAGCAGTGCAATTTTAATGGCTATTCGCAATGCTCGACAGTGAATTTCAGACCCCTTTCTGCGCAGGCAGAGGATCTACACGAATTTGTAAGCATAGCAACGATAAACAGTGATAAAACAATGCAAAACTCGCGTTAATGTTAGGCTCCGCACCCCCTATCCCACGCCCCATACCCCACATCCCACGCCCAATACCCCACACCATTTCACCCTCTGACCAACTAGAGGAGTATTCGTAACAGTTATCCCATTTCCCGAGGGCGTAAGGCTCTTGTGTTACGATGATTCATGCAGGTGTTGATCCATTTCCGGTTTGTGCCATAGCAGAACGTTCATACGTCGTACATAGGACATACGCTGCCGTGAGTCACGTGCATTTGATTTACTCGCGCGAGACTGTAACGAGAATCCCGTTAAATCAAGTCAGGTTATTTCAGGTCGGCTTCCTGCGTCGCGTCCCTATAGTATGCATATAATCGCGTTATGGTCTTGTCCACGTTGCGCATATACATATGCACAGATATTACAATCAATGTCGCACATAACGTCCATCTCGTTGCATAAGGTCATAAGCAACAACATTTTCAAAAAGAGATTTACTACTGCCCTCGTTATGCTAATAGGATCAAGGAATTTATATGGTAAGGGTAAGTAAGGATGTGTAGAAGGAAACAGATTTTAGATCAATCAACATGGATGTCTTAGCAATCACCCCAGACTGCAAAATTTTTTTTTTTTGTAAATGTAAATGTAAATGTACTAAAAGTTAACAAAACCTAGTTTCATTAGCGTAACAACTCTTCTTAAGAATGATAATGAATATCTAGTGTGTTTGCGTCATAAAGAGGTGCCTCGATCGGGCCATTCTGATGTTTCTTTAATTTGTATCGCCGAAAGAAAAGCTGTGTGGAATATTTATGTCCGAATCTCGATTGCTTACATCATTTGTAAATATTTTCAGTAGCAGTGGAATAGATTCAAGATCATAAGTACAATAGGTTCTCTCATACACAATTTCAAGTAAATTAAGTGTTACTAGTAGTCTTGCGCGCGCCAGGGCGCGCGCCTACTAATTTTTTTATGAGAAAGAATAAACCAAATACTTATTTTTTCTATACTATTCATATTTGATTAATGTTGAAAAATATTTGTACAAAATAATGATTAGAAGGCACGAAACTCACTACAGGATGATGTACGTAGCCTCCAATAAGGAGCTCCTTTTCATTTTTGTTCTTTGTTAAAGCTTAAGGAGTAACAGGTTTCTCATAATTTATTTTTTTGTAAATTCTGCCATCGTTATCATCTTGAAAGAATTGTGAATATAATTATAATTCAATTTATTATAATTGGCTCTTAAATTTGTCTAACACTTAACTTATTTGTAAATTATACCGCCGTAATACATTCTTCATTTTATAAATTAAAAGAAATGATATTTCTAAAATAAATTGTGGATAATTCGTTATAACATGTACATGAGCATATAAATTTCAAATTGATAAATACTACGAATAATATTAATTTTCATGATTATATAAGTTTTACAAAGTTTAAAAAAATAAATGATACATAGAATAATGGCAGTAACTACCAATCTTTCAGTTCTTAAGGAATATGATAACAAATTTTTAAGTTGTCTATTTGCTCGGCAATTATTGCTTTCATACTCTATAGTAATCCATTCACCACTAATATTTTATTATGCATTGAGAGATGTAGTGAACTTTTTCTATGAAAAATTAATTCTCTAATTTTTATTGTAAATGATGCACGTTATTGCGAAAAAGTAAAATGTATTTTAGTATAACTTTTTTATGCATGAACATTTTTATCGTATCTGTTGTTCACGTGAAAATGATAAAATTCTTCTATTATAAGAAGAAAATTATCCTGTCGAAAGAACTTTCCAGGCCTTTATAAAAGTTACAGCATTTTTCTTATTAAAAGCTAAATTAAACAAAAGCTTTTCAAAAATATATATTTTGTTTCCTTTTGCGAAAATCTGTTTTCAATTTTTTTTAGAATAATTTTTTGTTTAATTCTCGTTTTAAAATATAGATAATATCTTCCATGTGTAAAAATATTAATGTGTAAAATTTAACTACTCCATTTGGGGTTAAAAATTGATCTTTCTGGTTCTAAATTCAAATATTTATGCAAAAAAATTCGAAGCAAAAAAAATATAAACCAAAAATTAATCAAATCAAATTTGAACTAACATCACATCCATTGTTCAAGGTACTCAGATGGCGATTCATGTCATTTGTCCAAAATTCTTATTTTTTGATAGAAAATTAATTTTTCTAGTTGAAAATTCAAATATTTCGTTTAAAATGTATGTACATATTTCTTGACTGAAAATTCATCTTTTTGAGTGAAAATTTAAATATTTTGTCGAACCTTCAACAGTGTTGTTGAAAGTTTATTTTTTTGGCTTGTAATTAAACATTTTTCATGGCATTTTTGTTATTGTTAGAAAATCTATCTTGGTTGATGAATTCGAGTTTTTGATTTGAAAGTAGTGTCTTTAGTATATTTTTTTCAAAATAGTAGCTAAACAGCGTCATCCCTTAGAAAAATTGAAAACTGATAATTGAAAGAATTGAAAATTTCAATTCATAAAACTTCAAACAATTGCAATTGGGATTTAAAAAATAGAAATAAATTGGAAAAATAATATTAAACTCCAAAAAATGTAATTTATTTGAGTAATTTCAAAATGATTTTGGAAAATACAAAATAATTCAAAAGAATTTGAATAAATGTTGAAAAAAAAATAAAAGGAGTTCAAAACACTTCAAGACGAGTTAAACACAAACTGAAAACTTAAAAAATATCTATCTAATAATAAATAAATAAATGAAAAACAAATAAATAAAATATAAATATCTATCTAATAATAGCGACAAAAATATAATAAAATATCCATTAAACTGAATAGAATTATTGACCTAATTTAAAAGAGTCCAGGTCAATTAACAAAATTCGAAAGAGATGATAAAATAATTCTGAATGAATTATCAATAATTCAGGATGAATTCAAATTAATTGCAAAACATATTTGAAAATCTCTACAAATCTATGAAAACCTACAAAATACCTCACTTCTTGTGAATGAATTCCTTGAAGTATATTAAAATATTATAAAATCCCGTGAAATTGTATGAAACTTTATAATATTTTCTTGCATCCTGGATTATGGAAATACCTTGAGAGCTTTTAAAATCCCATAAAATTATTGAAATCTTCGGAAAGTCATATTTAAATATTCTAAAACACTTGAAACCTTGCAAGTCCTATGGAATAGTTTCATATATTCCGAAGTTTTGAAGAAAATCTCTAAACGCGCAGAAAAATTTGTTTATTTCTCCTAAAGACATTGAAATCCTTTAAAATTCCTTAAAAAATCAATAATATCTTGAAAGTTCATTGAAGTCTTTAAAAATATTTTATAATATTTCAAATCCTATCAGGTTACCGAAATAAATGGAAAATTCCTTGGAATCTTTTGATATACCCTAAAACTTAACATAGGTCCTATTAAATCGATCTATATTTTCGAAATTTTAGGAAACTCTTTGATAAAACACCCCATTCACATTTTTTCAAATCTCTCGAGAAAGCTTTAGAATCTTTTTAAACACTCTAAAATATTCCAAATCTTCTGAAACCAATTGAATATTCCTTAGAATCTTTTGAAATTCTCTTAAAGTTTTCAAATCCTTTAAAATCTTTGGAAATCAATTGAAACATTTTAAAGCTCTTAAAAATGCTTCAGACCTTTTAAAATACCATAAAATAATTCCAATCCTATGAGCAACATTAAATTACTGAAATCAATAAAAAAAGTCCTAGGGTCTTTCAAACTACCCTAAGATATTCAAAATCATTCGGAATATTTTGGAATTCCTTGAATTTTTGTAAGCTCTTCAAAATCCCATGAAATTTTTAAAAGCACCCTAAAATATTTCCAATCCTTTGACATACTTTTAAATTATTGACATCCTTTGATTCTTTAAACATCACTTGAAACTTTTTTGAAATTCCTCAAAATTATTGAACCCTATTGGAAATACCTTGGAGTCTTTTCAAACTCCTCAAATATTTATTTTAAGATTAATTGAAAGTTGAAACTTTTTGAAGCTTTCGAAAATGCCTTGAAATCTTCCAAAATACTCCCAAATATTTCCAATTCATATAATATTAAAAATATAATTCTTATATAATAACATATAAATAAATTATGAAAATATAATATTTTTATATAATATTTATATAATTTACAATGATATAATTTTTTATATAATCAATTGTAATTATTAATTAGAAATGCCCAAAAATATTTCAAACCTTTTAAAACTTCGAAAATCACTTAAAACTTTTTAAAGCTCTCGAAACTGCTTTGGAATCTATTGAATTACTGTAGAATATTGCAAATCCTCTGAAATCGATGAAAGTACTGAAATCAAATGAAAAATCCCACCAATCTTTAAAAAAACCTCCAAAAGTTTTCAAATCCTTTAAATCTTTTTGAAATCCCTCCAAAAGTTTTCAAATCCTTTAAATCTTTTTGAAATCCCTTCAAATTGTTCAAGTCTTTTGAAAATATCTGGGATTCTTTTGAAATACCTTAAAATATTCATAATCTTGAAAAATTCCTCCAACAATCCTTTTGAATCAATTAAATGACTAAAATCAGTTGAAAATTCCTTGGAAACTATTAAAATATCCTAAAATATTCTCAGTCTCTTGAAATTCCTTCAAATTATTAAAATAAATAACAAATTCCTTGGAATTTACTGAAATTCTTCCAAATATTTCCCTACAATATATCAATTTGAAATCTTTTAGACTCAATTGAAATTTTTTAAATCCTCTGAAATACTATTAAATTAGTGAAATCAATTACAAATTCCTCAAAATATATCAAATTCTTGAAAATCTTTTTAAATTTCTTGCAATTGTTCCAAGACCTTGAAAATTCCTTGGATTTAAGAAAAATACCTTATAGTCTTCAAGCTTCTTTGAAATCCATTAAAATTATCAAAATCAATTCCTTGAAAATTCCTTGAAGTATCGGTGTTTTTTTGTAATAGGAGTGCCCCTTAAGAGCGTAAAATGCTCAATTTGAAAATCTTTTTATATTCTACAATTTTTGATCTGTAGATATACACAGATCTTTGACATCATTCTATTCCAACCGAAAAAAATAATTATTCCAATGTGGCGCTATAAGGAAATGGAGATTTTAATCGTATAGGGAAAGTAGAACCAAAACTTACACGATTATAATAGAAATCACAGTTACCGAGCGTAAAAATGATTAATTTGAAAAGTTCTTGTTTGCGTAAAAAGTTTTAAAACAGACTACCATCACAATTGAGGTTATGGTTCATTACTCGCCTCAAAATATATTTCACGTATTTCTCCTGTTCAGACTTTACCGTGCAACGGTTGGCAAGACTGAGCGGTGCATTACCAAATACGAAAAACCACGTGTCGTATTATCGAACTCGAACTACGATTCGATTCGATTCGATTACTATTTCCCACAGTGATCCCGAAAAGAACACCTTGACATGCGCATGCTTCGACTGAATAGCGCTTATTGGTTCTAGTTCGTGTCCTCATTGGGAATTAAAATACAGGCGCGTACTACAGCCAATCAACTATACTACAATCACAACATGCGCACATAAAGGCGACTCAATTAGCATCACTAATTTCAAATGCAGTGCCATGCACAGACACACTACTGTTGAATATGAGCGGCCTACAGCAAGCAAACGTTACCTCCGCCGTTACTCTCGAAAATCGTCATAATCGAAACCGACAATATCGTTTAGAGATTTTATATTAAGGATACATTTTTGATTTAAAAACGACTAATAAAATTTTCAACACCTAACCTCTTTCGTTGTTCAAGTCCATTGATGCTCGAAAGGAATCTGTTGGTTGTAAGACTTTTTTCTTCAAGTGCAACTCAGGTCCAAGGAAGAGGAATATTTTCCGAGACTGTGATGATTATTTTCGAGATTCGAAACAATTATATTCATACAGGAGAATATGAAATATATATGATGCACTTTAGGATTATTAGGATTTAGAACTCAGTTCATTGGGTCTACAATGCTATTTCTAATCATTGAAACTATTTTGCCTTGTAAAAATAGGTGATTTTTTCAGTTGAAGCAACGCATTTTCTTTGTGGATTGTACCAAGATGAACCTTGTCATTATAACTGGGGTTGCTCATGGAATAATCTATCCTCTTTACCCCAGCTCTTGTGTTTTTCTATGGTGTTTTTATATCTTGTCAGCTTACAGTCTCATTCACATATTGTCACCATTTGTTTTGCCTACCTCTGGGTACACTACCATTCACTTTACC
>CAKNXH010055931.1:1468-17818 GCA_932178445.1 Andricus quercusramuli | reverse complement strand
AATCATTTGAAATCCCTCAAAATCTTTTAATAGCCATTAAAATGCCTCAAGCCCCCGAAAAATCCTTCATAATATTTGGAGAACCTTTAAAATGTCGTTAAGTTTTTAAAATTCCTACAAAATCCTATCGAACATCCGTGGATATACTTTTGAATTTTTTTTAATTTCCAAAGATCCTTTGAAACCCCATAAAATAATCAAAACTCCATTAAAGCTCCCAGACATCCTTTAAAATTAGGTAGAATTCATCGCTATCTCTTGAAATATATTTAAAAATCGGATGAAATCCTTGAAATTCCGTGAAATATTTTGAAATATCACAAGGTCCCTTGAAATTTTTTAAATCTCTTTAAAATTCACTGAAATCTTTAAAATCCGTGGGAATCATTCTGAATCTTTTGAAATCCCTCAAAATCTTTTAATAGCCATTTATTGCTTAGAAATCCCTAAAAATCCTTCATAATATTCAGAGAGCCTTTAAAACGTCGTTACGTTTTTTAATGTCCTACAAAATCCTATCCAACATCCGTGGATATACTTTTGAATTTTTCAAATTTCGAAAGATCCTTTGAAATCCCATAAAATCATCGAAACCCCATTAAAACTCCCAGACATTCTTTACAATTCGGTAGAATTCATCGCTATCTCTTGAAATCCTTTGAAAATCCTGTAAACTTGCGTGACTTCTTTCGAAATATCTGAAAATCTCTCGGAATCTCCAAAAATTCCTTAAAATCTCTTGATATCATTTGTAATCCACGGAAATCGTTCCTAATTCCTTAAGGGCCCTCAAAATTTCGAAAATTCTGTCGGAATCCTTCGGTATCTCTTAAAACATCGTAGAATCTCTTGAAATCTGACTAAACTCCTTGAAGTCCCTTGAATTCTTTTTAAATCTCTTAACAAAATTGTAGTTTTTTAAGATACCTCAAAATCCCTTGAAATCCTTTCGAATCACTGGAGGTCTTTCAAATCTTTCGAAATCCCTTGAGAACTTTCGAAATCTCGTTAACAGTAGAAATAATTGATATATTGTTCATATATTAAGTAAAAATATAAAATATTATGTAAAGGGGGGGGGGGGGTTCACAGAAATATTACGAATCCTTACAAAAGGGGTGATGGCGTCTAAAATTCGAAAAACTATCTTTACGTAATTAATGGAAGTTCCCTTAGTGCATACGATATTTTAATAAGAAATGCATGCTCTCACACGTTTTTTGTAACAGAGGCATGATTTTTGCTCATATGAATGAATTTTGTTAACATGGTTCTTTTTAAATATGATTTTATGAAATTTTTCAATTTCATAAAATTAAGTCAATTTTGGAAATTTGTGGTAAATTTATAAACTAACAGCAATGCAAAAAATTTCCAAATATTTTGAAAAATTATAAATTACCAAAAATTTTGGTATCTAAAATTTTCCGGAAATTTCCGGTAATTTATGGTAGATAATGATGAGTTATCAGTAATTTATGGTAACTGCTCGCTTAATCATTTTCATTATTTACGTCTGAATAACCTCTGACCAACTGCCTTATAAGACTTTATATTACAGTTTTCAGGAGTGATAAACTCACTATCGAGTTACTGTTTAATTTAGAGAGTGATGGTGAGTACAACACGAAGTGATGAGATATCATAAATGACTGATAAATCCTCAACAATTATTGATAAATTAACATAAATTACTGAAAATTTCTGCACATTTTTTAACTTTTTAAATTTCCGAGACATTTTTGAACGTCCTAAATTTCCGGAAACTTTCGGTCATATATGCAATTACCAAAAATTTCTCAAATTTACAAAATTAACAGAATTAACATAAACTTCCCCAAATTTCAATAATCACCAAATTTACCAGAATATTCCAATATTTCCAAAAACTTCCAAAATTACCAAATTTTCTAAAAATTTGTGAATCATCAAAACTTTGCGTAATTTCTGTCATCTCAAAAATTTATTTTTCTTCTTTATTTTTCTTCATATCAATGCCGCAAAAATATTGTATGAGGCGCGCGCATACACTTTTTTTTACAGGCCAGTCAGCAGGGCTGAATCTAATGCAAAATCTTATATTAAATCTGATATTTTTCAATCTTTGCAATTACATGAAGCATACTTCCCTAATGAAAATCGAAAACATGTTTATTCATAGATAAATGCAAATTTTGTTAATATCTCTCTGATAAAATATGACAAAGTTGCAAATTTGCATAATGATTGGACTTATGGTTTAGAACATCAAATCTCAATTTGCAAGACCATATTATTGATGCGTTTATATTACTAATTTTACAACCCGACAAAATTTCGGGAACCTGTTCAAATTTGAAAAATCGAAATTTTTATTAATTTCATTATTTTAATTTTTTTTAATTCTGAAAAAGTTGCAAATTTGGGTGAAGTGTAAAACTGTTATTTTATACAGTATTATAAAGTTGCAATCCATTCCAGGGTCGAGATCACGAGAAAATAAAAAATGTGACGTATTTTTAGTAATTCTGATTTTTTAGGAAAGTATGTTGTAACTGTAAAGTTTAAAAACTACTAGATTTCTTATAAATATTTTCCTTCCCTACTGACTGGCCTATATAATGTACATGACGTTAGCACACCAACAATTGAATATCCAACTTTTGTTTAATGGAATCGTTTTGACGTCGTCAGGATGCGGTTGAAGCCAATTTTTTTCGATTGGACGGCAAAGCTCGAAAAGATATTGAGATTTCAAAATTGGAGTGCCTTTCACGCTGCGGAACAAATTTTTATTTTGTTCGAAAATTTTTTTACCAATCGCTTGGATGTCTTTGGGATGCGGGAGGCGTCTTCTCAAGTGGTAGTGACCTTCTTTAGTCAGCCGTGTCCTTAAATATAATATGATGTGTCACCGGGAAAACTGTGGTATCGAAACTTTCCGAAAATTTCGAAAATTTTTGGATTGTATAAATTTTTGTATATTTTCAAAGTTTTCAAAATTTCGAAGAAGTTCCAAATGTTTTAAATGTTCGAAATTTCTGAAATTATTAAAATTATCAACATTTCTAAATTTTACAAAATGTTTTTAAAAATTGAAAAAAAATTAAAACCATTATAAAAAAAATCAGAAATTTTGAGAATTTCAAAAAATTTGAATTTTATAAATGTTGAAAATTTTGATAATTTTATCAATTTTGGTAATTATATAAATTTTGAAAAGTTCAGAAGTTTTTTTGGTTTTAGAATTTTTCAACAGTTTCGAAATTTTGAAGATTTCACCAATTTTAATCATTTTTGAAAATTGTAGATATTTTCGACATTTTGGGAATTACAGAAAGTTTTGTAAATTTCGAAATCTCGAGAATTTTGAAACTTTAGAATGATTCTATAATTTTAGCAATATTGAAAATATTCTAAATTTGGGACATTTTAGAAATTTTAGAAATGTTGACAATTTGAAAAATTTGGAACGTTCTATAAATTTAAATAAATTTACAAATTTTAGAAAATTCCACAAATTTTAGAATATTTCAAAAATTTTAGAGAATTTTACAAATTTTAGAAAATTGAACATTTTGTAAAATTCAGAACTTTTTATAATTTTTATGATTTTATCCATTTCGAACATTTCTTATTTCTTATTTCTTTACCTCCCGTTCCTTTCTCTTCTAGTTTCCCGATACCTCATTTCTTACTAACTCTTCCCTGTCCTCGTCCCAATTCCACCATACACCTTCTATCTGTATTCTCCCATACTTAACCCATGTTCTTTTTCCCTTTTTTCTTTCCTCTTCCGCTATTTTCCTTAATTTATACTGCATGTTCCTTTCTACCCATGTCAAATCATTCTCTATTCTCTCCGAGCTACCATATAACACCCTCTTCTTCGTCATCACTTCCCTCTTATGTTCCCATTTCTTTAGTTTTACTAATACCATTCTCTCAACTCTTCGGTCTTCCCTTCCTATACTTCGCACTTCCTCTATCTCTACCTTAGCATCAATCCTTTTTAGTACTTCTTCCACTCCTTCCCTCAGCTCCTTCCCCTCTAATCTTAGACCCTTTATCACTATGTTTCTTTTTCTTTCTTCTCTCTCTTTCTTTTCTATTCTTTGTTCTATTTTTCTCAGCCTTTCCTTCTCCTTATTCCCACTCTCCCCACCTCCAAACTCACGGTTTGAACTTTCAATTTTTTTTATTCTACCTTCCAACTCATTTACCTTTTTATTAGGCTCTTCCTTCTTTTCTAGCTTTTGCTCCAACATCTGCATCCTTTTCTCTAGCTTTTCCCTAACTTCTTCCCATTTCCTCATTTCTTTCCTAAGTTCGGCCATTTCCTGTCTAATTTCCTTCCTAATTTCCTCCACCCTTTTCTCCTGCCTTTCTTCATACATCCCCATCACTTCTATCATCATTTCGCGCGTTTCTTTTAATCTTTCGATTTCCATCGGATCTTTAGCCTCAGCTCTATCTCTTTCTTTCTCCTTATTTTTCTCATCCTTCTCTACCAAACTATGTTTTCCCGGCGGCGTTCCGTACATTTTTGGATTTTTCAAGCTTGACCCTATATCTTCCTTGTCCTCACTGCTTCCCCTATCCCCTCTCTTCCTTTTGATAAATACCTCAATCGACCCCACGCTCTTTGCCCTCAATCTGTCCTTTTCTACCGTTTTCCTGTACTTTCCCCTTGCCCTCCTTTCTTTGCTCTCCCCTTTCGGTGTACTGAGAACTTCCTGATCTGAATCCCTGCTTTCCTTGACAGTATTCGCTCCGCTAGCCATGAATCCAATTCAAACGATCCCGCCTTCTATCTTTCTCTGTCTTCATCTATCGTCACGTCGTCGCGTCTACCTGCCTTGCCTTTCTCCTTCTCTACCCTGCCCTGCTACGACCAACCTGGTCCTCCCACCCTGTCACAAACCTCAAACCCACCTAACCTCAACTTCCACCCAAATCTGTCCTGATCTTCAAAAATATCCTCACCCCCTTGCTAATCTTTCAATCTCTCAAACAATCCCTCACAAACGAACCCCTCTACATACATCCACAAGCCACTCACCTCAAATTTCACCACAATTTTCAGAAAACTGGAATATAGCAGGCTTAGAAAGAAAGGATAGGGATTTTATGAGAAATTTGACACAATGGGATGTAGTAGTAATGATGGAGACGTGGCTAGATGAAAAGGGATGGGAAAGAGTAAGGGGAAGATTACCAAGAGGTTACAAATGGCAGGTTCAAAATGCAAAGAGGAAGAATAAAAAGGGCAGAGCAATGGGTGGAATGGTGATGGGAGTAAGGAACGAATGTATAACAGAGAATGACAAAAAAGAGTTGAAAGAGCATAGAGAAGGATTAATAGTAGAAGAGATAAATGTGGGAGGCGAGAGGTGGAAGATAGTGGGGGTTTATGTGAACGGTGATATGCAGGAGAAATCAGAGGAGATAAGAGAACTGATGGAAGAAAATAAGCAAGAGAGTAGGCTGATAATAGGAGGTGATTTTAATGCGAGAACAGGAGATAGAGGAGGAAGGGAATGGGATGGAGAGCGAGGAAGAAAATCCAAAGACAAGATACTAAATGGGGAGGGAAAGAAGTTGTTGAAGAGCCTAGGGGAGATGAGATGGTTTATCCTAAACGGTAGTATAGAGGGGGATGAGGAAGGGGAATATACGAAGTAAGAGAGAAGGTGAAGAAACTAGAGGTGGGGAACTATGCAAAAGTAAAAAGAGCAGGAAGAGGGGATTGGTCAATGGAAGGGAAAGAACAGTTCAAAGAAAAAGTCAGGAATATCAAAATGGGGGAAGGAAATGTAAACGAGGAAATGGAAATAATGATAGGAGAAATAAAAGGAGCATTAGAGTGCACAAGCAAAAAAGAAGTTAGTGAAGGAGGGGATAGAAGTGGATGGGATGAGGATTGTAAACAGAAGAAGAAGAAAGTGAGAAGGGTATTAAGAAAATGGAGAAAAGGGACAAGTAGTGGAGAAGAATATAGGAGAAAAAAGAAGGAGTATACTGAGTTGTGTGATAAAAAAAAAGAGGAGGAAAATAAAAGGTTTGAAGAAGAAGCGGAGAAGGCTAGGACAGAAGAAGAGGTTTGGAAGGTGGTAAATAAAGAGAGAAGAAGAAGAAAAAGAGTAAATCAGGATATTGAGATGATAGAATGGAAAAAATATTGTATGGAATTACTAGGAGGGGTAGAGAGGAAAGTTAGGAAAGGAGGAAGAGATGGTAGGGAAACAGATGAGGAGGAGGACATTTCAAGAGAGGAAATAGTCAAGGTATTAGGGATGATGAAAGATGAAAAGGCACCTGGTATAGATGAGATTCCAAATGAAGTATGGAAATACGGGGGAACAGAATTTAAGGAATGGGCATGGATAATGTGCAATAGAGTATGGAGAGGAGAGGGGTGGCCAGAGTTATGGAAAGAAGGAGTAGTGATACCAATAGTGAAGAAAGGCAAAGGGGAGGAGGTTAAAGATTATAGAGGAGTGACACTAATGCCAACATTGTATAAGGTATATGTGACTGTTTCATCGGAGAGGTTAAAAAAAGAAGTTGTGGAGAAAAAGATAGAGCCACCGAATCAGACAGGGTTTAGAAAAGGGATGGGGGTAATGGACAATATATATGTTCTGAACTACTTAGTAAATAAGAGGATTAAAAGGGAGAAAGGGGCAATGATAGCAGTGTTCGTGGACTTGAAGGCGGCGTTTGACTCATTAGACCGAGGCGAGATAGAGAAAGTTATGGTGAGAAAGGGGATAAGAGAGGGATTAATAAAGAGAGTATCGGAAATTTTTAGAGAGACAAAAAGCAAGGTAAAGGTAGGAGAGCAAGTGGGAGATAGTTTCTGGTTGGTGAGAGGGGTAAGGCAGGGATGTCCTCTGAGCCCACTTTTATTTAATATATTAATATCAGACTTGGAAGAAGAAATGAAGAGAAAAGGGTGGGGAGGAGTTAGGATAGGGAAGGAAAAGATATATACACTGGCATACGCAGACGATATAGTGTTGATGGCAGAGGATGAAGAAGGGATGGCGGGCTTAATTACCGGATTAGAGAAATACTTAGATGGAAAAAAGTTGAATTTAAATGTAGAAAAGACAAAGATAATGAGGTTTAGAAAAGGAGGGGGAAGAAAGAAAGAATGGACGGGGAGATGGAAGGGGAAAAAATTAGAAGAAGTAAAAGAGTTTAAGTATTTGGGATATACCTTGCAAGCAAATGGAGATCATAGAGCTCATATAAGAGAAAGGATAAAAAAAGCAGCAGGGGTAATGAAACAGATATGGGGAATAGGAAAAAGAAGATTTAAAAAAAATTGGAGAAGGAGAATGGGTTATTTGATACGCTGGTATGGCCGGTATTAGGTTATGGAGCAGAGATATGGGGATGGAAAGAAAGGAAAGAAATTGAAAGTTTACAAGAAAGGTATATAAGGTGGACGTTAGGGGTAGACTGGAGGACGCCGGGATTTCGATCACTCTCTCACTCGTTCGCTAACACGTCCCAAATTGCGCTATCGTTAACAATAGATTTAAGGCGTTAGATATAAGATTTTATGTAAATAGGTGTAAATAATTGTAAATAGTAAGGATAAGCTTTTATAAAACATGTAGAAGGAAGTGTTGTAAGAAATGGAAGTCATGTAAACCCTTAGGGGACACATTATGAATAAACGAACTCCATTTCGAACATTTGAGAAATATTCATAATTTCATAACTTTTTAAAAAATTTGGAAATGTTGAAAATTTTTGATATTTTAGAAATTTTAGAAATTTTGGTAATTTTAGGAAATTGGAGAAGTTTTCATAATTTTAGGAATTTTCAACAGTTTTGAACATTTTACCAATTTCAATAATTTGGAACATTCTATAAATTTTAATAACATTAGAAATTTAAAAATTTTGAACATTATTTCCAGAAGTTTTAGAAATTTTCAACATCTCATAAGATTCAGAAATATCAAAAAGTTTGGTAAGTTTGAAAATTTGGAATATTTTAAAAATTTCAGAAAATCGGACAAATTTTAGAAAATTTGAGAAAATTGAACATTTTGTAAAATTCAGAAATTTCCATAATTTCAGAAATTTTGAAAATTTTAGAAATTTTGAACCTCTTAGAAATGCGGTGGCACATCAAATCACATTTAAGGACGCGGCTGACCAAAGGAGGTCACTACCACTTGAGGAGGCGCCACTTGCAAGTATGGTGCTAATGACTTTTTTATTCGATAACCCACACAATTCCATCGTACAAACGTCATAAGTGAGCTTTCAACCACATCCTAACGACATCCGAGCGATTGATGAAAACATTTTTGAAAAAAATTCAAATTTGTTCCGCAGGCTGAAGTTAGCACTCCAATTTGGAAACTCAATATCTTTTTGAGTTTCGCCGTTCGAACGAAAAATTTTGGCTTCCAAGCGCATCCTGACGACTTCCAAACGATTCCATTAAGAAAAAGTTGGATATTTAATTGTTGGTGTGCGAACGTCACGGACTTCTGAAAACACTCTCCTCATCTCAAAACCCCAGTTTTACGTGCCTGCCTCATGAAATACAATTACACTCCCTAGGGCAGAAAAAGTATAATATTCTAGCTACTTTTAAACTTGAAATGAGTCTCAAAATGAAAATTTAATTATGTAATTCTTTAATACCTTTTTTTCCCCTGGATGTGTTCCGAGCTGGTTACTCAGTGCTCTATCAATAAGATCGACAACGTAACTCTTGCACGCGTGCAGATCTAAATCACCACCGGCGTAAAGGTGCTTTCTGCCCTCGTTACTTTCTTCTCCTTTATTCTTAAATTCATTTTCATTCGCCAAATTCAAGATTTCAACATCATTTTCCTCTGACTTTTGTAGTTGAGAAAATTTCGAAGCCGGATTTCCTTTCAGATCTTGCTGCAATTGTATTCGGTTCGAAAACTCGACCTGAGCCTCGTTATCGAACTCCTTATCACCACTCGGTAGTGAATGGTAACTTGTACTCGCTTCTATCATGCAACGCTGATTTGCTCCCTAGAGTAAAAAATTTTATTACATTCGACATGTAGCAGCTACCTACAAATTATCCAAATTTGAAGATGTTGGAATTTGAGAATATCAAAATTTACTTCAAATATTGAAAAATGAAACTAGAACTAAAGGGTAACACACCGAACCGTATCAACCTACATTTGACAGATTTTCAGGAGAGACAAAAAGTAGAATGCAATATATATTTTTTATTTTCTTATTTTTTCAGTTTAACAGTTTTTTTTAAATTTGATAACAGTTCAACGGGTTCTTAACTCACTGTTATGGTCGTTACACCCTTGTGAAAAAATTTGGTAGGAAATTCAGTACAGGCCTATAATTTTCCTACAGTAAATTTCTTATAATTTTTTCGCATTACCAAAAAATTCATTGTAGAAAATCAGTGAAATAAATTCAGTAAATGAATAAATAATAATAAAATATTGAAAGAAGTGATAAAAAATAGATAAACTACAAACGAATTATTGATTTTTTCACATGAGGTAAGATTTCAAAAATTTTCAAAACATTTAGAAAATGTCAAGGGATGTCAAAGGATTCACGGAATTTTCAATATTCTAAGCCATCTTAACAGATTTCTTGAAATTATAAGAGATTTTGAAAATTTCAAGAGACTTCAAAGAATTTTTTAGGATTTCCACAGATATTATGCAAGATATGCAGATATATTTCAAGGAATTGCTGGCAAATCCAAACATTTCGAGGGTTGTTAAAATATTTCCAGGAATTTAACAAGTTTCAAAGGGTCCTATTGAATCTTCAAAAATTTAAGAGATTTTGAAAGATTTAAAATATATCTATCTAAGGATTCTAACGTTTTTTTTTTTTAGAAAAGTTCAATGAATAAGTTCAAATGAATTTGTATCCAAGGCATTTGAAATGATTTCCTCTTATTTTGATTGATTTTTACGATTATACATTTATACATTGTAAAATTTTTTAAAGAATTTCGAGAGGTTTAACAAATTTTAAGTAACTTTGTAGCTTTTCTAAAGATGTCAAGCAATTTCAAAGAATATCACGAGATTTAAGATATTTTAAAGAAACTCAATTTATTTCAAAGCATTTGCGGGATTTTAATCATTTTGACAGATTTTGAGCTATTTTAACAGATGCCAAAGAATTTCAAGAGATTTCAAAAACTTTAAGGGATTTCAAAGAATTTTGTAGGATTACCAAATAATTTAAGTTCGATTTTAAGAGATTTCTAGACAACTTTTAAAAAGAAATTAAATGAAATTTCAAGTGATTTCGAGCGATTTCAAGTGATATTGAGGTATTTCAAGGAATTTTGTCAAATTTAAAGGATTTTAAATATTTCTAGGGATTTAAAGTCTTTTTCTAGAGAACTTCAATGAATAAGTTTAATTAAATTATAATGAAGGGATTTGAAATTATTTTTACATATTTTAATTAATTAGTACAATTTTCATAGATTTTAATGGCTTTTAAGGGATTTCAACGAATTTATAAAGAACTATAGAAAATAAAATCAATTTTATTTCCAGAGATTTCTACGGATTTCAACCATTTTAACGGATATGAAGGAACAGACAAATTTCAAAAAATTTTGAAGATTAGCATTTTTTTAACGAAGTCCCAAATTTTCGGGACGACTAGTCCATTCCTTTTTCGTTAATATATTCCAAAGAATTTCAAGAGATTCCAGAAACTTTGAAGGATTTCAAAGAATTGTGTAGGATTTTTAAATATTCTAAGCTAGGTTTTAAGAGATTTCTAGAGAACTTTGTAAAAGGAATGAAATGAAATTTTAAGGAATTCCTAGCGATTACAAACACTTCGAAGGATTTTAAGGTATTTCAAACAAAAAATTTTAATGTAGAGCATTTCTTAATTTTCTAGGGATTTGGACAATCTTTTTTTTGGAAAACTCTAATGAATGAGCTTAATTAAATTATATTGAAGGAATTTGAAATGTGTTCTACTTATTTTAATAGAATAAGACCACTCCCAAAGATTTCATCGAATTTTGAAGGATTTCAACGAATTTCTAGAGAATTTTAGGAAATAAAATAAATTTTTTCATAAGGGATTCCACGGATTTCAACAGTTTCAAGGGTCATGAAGGAACTGACGAAATTTCGAAGGATTTTTAAGATTAAATTTTGTTTTATTAATCCAAAGAATTTCAAGAGATTTCGAAAATATCAAGGAATGTCAAAGAATATTGTACGTCTTGCAAAGATTGCAAAAAATTCAAATAAATGCCACAAGATTTAAAGGATTTGATAGGACCTCTAATTATTTCAAAGATTTTATGGAATATAAGCATTTCAAGGTTTATGTGTGCCTTATCGCTCTACTTCATAGACTGAATCCTTCAATATTTTTGTATTATTTATTCTAATACTGTTTCCAATAGTGAAACTTAATTTATTTTTAAGAGTTTAAAACAATACTACATATTATGAAACAGCAGTTAATCATCTGTCAATATATTATATTATTTATTATACTATATTTATTACTATTTTTTAATGCACGTTATGTTATTATATTGTTATTATTATCAAATCAGGGCCTACCCACTTATTTTTTTACAATATCAGGTCTGATAAAATCTAATATTCAGTTTAAATTAAAACAGTGACGGTGGAACAAAATGCAGAGCTCTGAAAATTAGATTTGATCAGAATCTAAAAGCTAAGATCCAACTTTCACATTTTTCCAACTTCTAGATTTAGCTGCTTGTATCATACAAGCATTTTTTATTCAAACAAATCTGGGGGGGGGGGTGAGAGCATGAGAAGTAAAAAAAGTTCCAATTAGTTTTTGCATCACCCTAGTATTATATTAGGATGGTCCAAACCCCCATTGAAATATTTTTTTTATTTTTTAATATGCGGCTTGCATAATACAACAGCCAAATCCAGAAGTTATTGATGAAATTTTTCATCAAATAACAACCCATTGAAACTTTTCACAATTTCCATACTGTCACACCCCAATTTCGTTCGAATCAAACAAAAATACGTATTATTTTGTTCTTTAAAAAAATTGATATTCAGAGGTGGCACAAACAAACCTTACTGTTGTCTTCTAAAATTCCTCTTCACAATCGGCCACAGAGCATAAATCTAAAAATACTTTCTGAATTTCATCTCCATATACTTATTTTATAGGATCCAAAAAAATCCCCATTAGTAAAAAATAGGGGTTGGGAGTTATTGATGCTAATTCTTTTTTTTTCGATTTGTTTCAGTACAAATTGTTTCTATTACATGAAATATTACAATTTTTCAACTTGTTTTCAACTTTTCAATTGGAGAAAGAAAATAATTAATTAAAGTTAACAAAGTTTTAGTCTGAATAATTTATTATTTATCCTATATATAATAATTAATTATTAAGATGTGCTTTCTTTTGCTATTTTCAACTTTTCTCTGAATTTTTAGTTACAAAAATGTAATAGATAAACATCAAAGAAATATTTCTCAGTAATTCCTCCGAATAAAAGTTACATTCATCCCATATAGAAAATTTGATCAATATTCCAAAAATCTGATTTTGTTTTGGAACAAAATATATCCACAAAAAGAATAGATTTGTTTAACAGAATGATTCCCTTTGATGTTCATTGTATATTATTAGTTGACAAATAAAAAGCCAGAGAAAAGTTTAAAATTTCCAGAAAAAAATATAAAATTCTAGCATTGCTCAAAGAGAAAATAGGTTTCTACAATGACATATTGTTCAAAAATTGCAGTATCAGGTAAAAATAATATTTCATGTATTACGAATAATTTGTAGTAAAAAAAACTGCAAAAAATAGAATGAGCGTCGAAAAGTTTCAAATCCCAATTTTACACTTACGAAGGTTTTTTGGGGCCCTGTAAAATAGGCTTATGGGTATGATATTCAAAAAGTAATTTTTGATATGTATTTTATTGCCAATTGTGAAGAGAAAAGTTGAGGGATAACTCGATATGCTTAATATTGACGATTCTGTAAGGAATTTACAAAATCGTTTTTTTTCTAAATATCAATTTCATTCAAAACAAAAAATGAATATTTATTTTTTCATTCGCAAAAATTTGGGGGTGAAAGCATCACAATTCAACAACAAAATTTTGGACCACCCTATTGTATACACAAATATACTTGCTGTTTTTTTTAATCGACAAGAAATAACTCAGTAGGGAATAAGCAAAACTAATAATATTTGTTACTTTTGTAAGTAGTTCTTATGAACAAATAAATAATTTGCTCTATTTTTAACAAATTAAACTAAGGACAATAATGATCCCTAGTGACGGATAATAACAACTTTCAGAATTGGTCAGTAACCACCCCATATCAACGCTTGCCAGGATATTTTTATTCTCACCGCGTGCACAATTTTTGGGATTCCAAATATTTTTCCTGGGATACTCTACGGCTAATAAATATTCATGCAAAATTTCGATTCAGTACCTTAAATACATACGTTAGATGTAAGGAACGGTAAACAACGGACGGACATCCGACCGAGCGTATAAGGGTTTTTCGCCCTTGGCTACGAATCCCTAAAAATGTAGTCTCTTTAATGAAGAACGCTCAAATTCTTGATTTGTAAACAAAAAATAAAATGAAACTTTGTTTGCAACAATAATAAATTTTGTCTATCTGCAAGTGTAAGGTTTTTCTTGAATTACGTTTAATCGCTTTCGTAAAATAAACTTCATCATTTCATTTGTTTATAATATAGGTCATCGTTTCTAATTTTCTATAAGTTATAAAAAATGTATATATACTGTATAAACTACATCTGAGTCTGTCAGCTTTGTATACAAATCGAATTTTTTTTTCAATTTCACTGATCTCTTTTACATTCAGTGAACTTTGAATTCGAAAAATAGTTCAAATGGTAACTATACAATTATAGCTTTTACATTTAAAGTAATAATTATCATCATTAGCATTATTTTTTATATATGGAGGGTTGTAGTACAGAACTGGATGACTAAAATCTGTATAGAGAATGGGTTTATTGCATAAAAAAATCTTTAAAAAATCAAATGCACATTATGGTAAAAGGATTGTTTAAAAATATAATTCTTTTATCCAATTATTAGAAACAATAAATTTAATGGAAATTTTAGTCACAATTTAGCTACAATTTTAACGCAGTAATGATTTTTTTGACATTTTAGCATTGATATGTCTTGAAGTTATTACCATATAATGAAGAAAAGTGATAATCAATAGTAGGTAATAATCAAATTTTTAAACAATTTTAATACCCGGAAAGTTATCGGAAATTCGCTTTTGTTTCTAGAGACCACCTTGAAATATTTTTAATTTTTCTTTATAATTTGACTGCTCATATTGTACAATAATCTTTAATTGATAATCTTAATGTTTCACAAATCTTGAACTGAATTCTTTCCGAATCGATAACAGCTTCCAATTGAAATTTTAAAACTTTCAACACATTTTCACTATTAAATCTTTCCAAATTGCAAAATTTGACACATGAAGACAATCAAATCAGTTTTATATTTAATAATTTTTTTATTCAAATATTCTAAATATGATTGGTTTCAATTTTATTCATTTTTAAATTTAATAATTTAAGATTTAATTATTCCAATTGTTTAGTTTCAATTTCAAACTTAGAAAATTTTCTCGCTTTTACAATGTTACGAAATCATGGAATATTAAATTAAAAGATTTGATAGTTGCACAATTTCAATTTGGAGGATTTTCAATCAAACAATTTTGAATTAAATACCTTCAAAATAAATTGAAAACAATAAAAATTCAAAAATTAATTTTTTTTTAATTCGAGCCTTAACGTAATAGCTTG
Organism: Andricus quercusramuli; assembly: GCA_932178445.1. Lineage (NCBI taxonomy): Eukaryota > Metazoa > Arthropoda > Insecta > Hymenoptera > Cynipidae > Andricus > Andricus quercusramuli. Next base: position 2,973 of record CAKNXH010055931.1, on the reverse strand, counting down.
AAATTGTCCATCTTTTAGTTGAAAAATTAAAAAATGAATCATTTCAAATTTAAAAATATTTGATTGAAAGGTCAAAAATTATGCTGTTTAAAACCAAAATAGATAAAAATAGAACTATCTGAAATTGATACATCAGTAATGGAATCCTTTCTTTAATTTTAAATGGTTACAGTTCTAGAGTTCGGAATTTTTATATTGAACCCTAAATTTTAAATTTCAAAATTTGAAGGTTTTTAATTCACAATATTTCTATTCTGGTTTATGAAAATGGCGGTGAATTTATTTTTGATCTTATAAAAAAATTCCTATTCAATTTGAATATTAAAATAATAATTTTTTACGTAGTAACAGTTGAAAATTCTATAATGTCAGAAGTGTTGACTTGAAAACATGAAATTAAGTTCTCAATTTCAAATTGTGAAATGTCAATCGTTTCGACTTAAAAAATATTTGAATCCAAACGTTTGAAATTTCAAATTATTCAATTTTAAATACTTTTTATTAGAAATTATACAATTTCAATTCATTTAAATTTTCAATCATCCCGTTTCTAGGACTTCAATCTGAGATTATTCAGTTTTTACTATTTTGAAATTGTCCTATTTTTTAAATTTTAATTCACATCATTCAATTTCGAGATACTTAAATTCATAATAAAAATTTCGGAACGCTTTGAATTATAAATAATACAATTTCAACTTCTTTCTAATGAAATTGTACAATTTTAAGAGTTTCAGTCTGAAATGTGTCAATTTCGAGATTTTCTGTTTAAAAATTTCTCAATTTAAAGCTATCCAACTTTAAACGCCTTTATATAAAATTTGATACAGGTTCAATTTCTTTTAATTCTATTCAAAATATTGTCCTCATTTGAAAATTTTACCGAATCTAAAATAGTTTTTCGTTCAATATTTGTTTTAATGTCAAGCTTTTTTTATATCTAAATTATTAGTTGTTATTTCAAAAATATTCAAAATCTGATATTCGAAAATTTCTTTGATAATGGATTTTTGAATTGTATACTGAAATTTAAGTAACTTGTCCAGAAATAAAAATTCAGAAAGTAAGAAAAAGTGGAACGATAGTATTCAAAGAAAGCACCTGAATTTTTCAATATAAAGAGCGCTTACAAATTTAATAGAGTTTTGTAATTATATAAGGGAATTCAATAAAAGAAAGAAAATCTAGAGAGTAGAAGCTCGATGTTTGAGTATGCAAGATCAAAGCTTACAATTTTTTTAAATTAGAGACTGTAAACTTTAAGATCGCGGCCATGAACTTTCAACTTTGTAAAATCTACTTCATGAATTTCGTTCAATTAATGAATATTTTTCAATGTTTCTGCTCAATGCATTATTAAAATTATACGAACCAAAGATTTATTTCCTGAATGGAGTTCCACAAGCCGAGCAATTTGTGATTTTTTCATAGATTTCGATATCCTTTTTTGATTATCACCTTCCTTTCTGCATTTAATTTGTTTCTTTTCCATTCTTTCGGGCCCA
>CAKNXH010055930.1:1128-15923 GCA_932178445.1 Andricus quercusramuli | reverse complement strand
TTTGGATTTTTAATTATTTTTTGTGCAATAAAAATGTGAATTTTCGATTTTTCGAGAAAATTCAAAAAGTCGTTATGATAATCTTGTAGGGCGTTGAAAAAGAAACACTTTTCTTGTTTTGACTTTTTTTCGTATAGTGCGTTGTTTGGCTGAAAATGTTAATTTTCGTTTCTTTTTTTGGATTTTGAAAATGCCGTAACTCTGAAAATTTTGATTTTATCGAAAAATGTCATGGGAATAAATTGTTTGAATTTTCGATGACTATAAGCGGCCGTACATATGATTTTCAAATTTTGAAAAAAATGGTCTAAAATTTTTTTATAATGTCCTAACTTTTTTAATTTTCATCGAAAATGGCTGGTTAACGAACTCGATCTCTCTTTTTGGTCCCAAAAACTGTGTGCGAAAGCACAATCCAATCCGATTAGTCTTTCAAAAGTTATCCGATATACAGACGACGACAACGACAACGACAACGACGACGACAACGACGACAACGACAGACAGACAGACACCGACGTAAAAACCATTTTTTCTGACTCAGGGGGCCTCAAAACGTCGACATTTGATGAAATCCACGAAAGTCATTTTTCACATAAAATCAATACCTTCTCATTATGATGAGAATGTAAAAAAAAACGAATTTCCAACCAAATACATGAATTCTCAACTAGAAAAAATAAATCATCAACCAAAAATCGAATAGTGAAATTTTCAGTTGAAAAACTAATTTTCAGCCAAAGAGGCGAATTTCCAACTAGAATAATGAATCTTGGACAGAAAGGAGTGAATTTTCAGTTAAAAAATTAATTTTCAGCCCAAGAGACAAATTTTGAACTAAAATGATGAATCTTCAACAGAAATAAGTAATTTTTTAGTTAAAAAATTAATTTCCAATGAAAAAGCAACAACTTTTCAACAAAATAATAAAATTTTCAATTAAAAAGTATAAATTGTCAACCAAAAATTGAATAGTTAAATTTTCAGTTAGAAAAATTTATTTTCTACCCAATAAGACGAATTTTCAACAAAGCAGTTGAACTTTTAAACAAAAAGGATGAATTTTTAACAAAAGTATTGACTCTTCAACCAAATAGTTGCATTTTTATCCAAGGAAAATGAAATTTTCTACTAAAACAGATTAATTTTTAAATCAAAAAATTAAATTTCAAAAACATTTGAATTTTCATGAAAAAGAAATTTCAATTCGACTCTTCAACATCAAAATATGGATTTCAAACAAGAAGTCAATTTTCTACGAAGATACTGCATTTTTAAACCCAAAAAGACGAATTTCCAACAAAACAGTTAAATTTCAAACACAAAGGATGACTTTTTAATAAAATTATTGAATCTTCAACCAAATAGTTGCATTTTTGTCCACTAGAGATGAAATTGCTACTAGAACAGATGAATTTTTAAATTAAGTAAACCAATTTTTTATGAAGTAGTTGAAATGTCAACCAAATAAATTTTTAAACCAATAATAAATTTCATAGCTGAAAAGATAATCTTCCAGAGGAAGAATTTAGAGAAAAAAAATTAATATAAATATTAAGTTATAGAAATTTTCTGACTTTAGCACATATTTAAGAATTGAGTTTCAGTTGAAGGACAGTGACAAAAAATATCACATTTGCATGCCTAAAAAAACTGAGAAAAACGTAAGATTTACTAATCTGAAACCTTATTATTACATTTTTATTAAGAACAATTAATTTTGAAACAAGAAAAAGGAAATTTTCATCAAAATAGTTGAATTTTCAACCAAGCTGATGAATCTTTCATACAAAAAAATGAATCCTCAACAAAAAGTGTAATAGTTGATATTTTCACTAGAAGATATTTTAATTTTCACAAAAAAGAGCTTTTAAATTAAACCAAAAAATACGAATTTTCAACAAAAGTGTTGAATTTTCAACCCAGAAAGATTTTTCGATCAATGAAGAAAAACAAATCTTATCCAAAATGTTTAGTTTTCAAGTCATACAAAAATTTTTAACCAAATAAATGAACTTTTATCTAAAGTGATGTATCTTATATAAAGAAAATAAATTTTCAACCAAATATTAATTTTTAACCCAGAGGATGAATTTTTTATAAAAAAAGACAAATTTTCAACAAATGAGATGAATTTTCTGCTAAAAAAAATTTAACAAAAAAAATAGAATAGTTTAATTTTGAGGTAGAGAAATGAGTCTTAAACCAAATTAAATACATTTCTAACGAAATAGTTGAATTTTCAACCAAACAAATGAATTTCCTATCGAAAGGATCGAATGCCTTTACAAAAAAAAATCCACAAAACGTGTAGTTAATAAAATTATTTAAAAAAAAACTCACTTTTAACTAAAGAAATTGACTTTTAACATGAATAGTTGATTTTCCACCAAGAAAGGAACAATATTTTAGGAAATACATACAATTTTAATCAAATATTTTAATTTTCAAAGAAAATTCCAACCGGATAGTTAAGCTTCCTACCATAAAGGAGAATTGAGTCGTAAAGGTGAATTACTCACCAAGAAGAATTATTTTCTGCCACAAAAGGCAACGGTTCAAGAAAATACAGAAATTGTCAGTCAAATAATTGAATTTTCAACAAAAAAATAAAAAAAAGAATAAAAAATAAAAAAAATATTTAAATTTTGAGTCAAAAAAATTATATTTGGAAAATGTTTACAAACTTGTTGAATTTAAAAAAAAAAAAAAGAAAAAGTTTTTTCAACTAAAATGATGAATCATTAACAATAAAGAATTAATTTTTAACAAAGTTGTTCCACTTTCTTTAAAAATGTATTTTTTTTGTTTAACACAAAAAAATATCAAAAGTAGGGTGTCAGATTATGACACACGCGGAGTGTCCTATTTTGACACTGACAAAAAGAATCTGCCAATTTGAAGGAATTTCAAGTAAGTGAAAAAATAGTGTCATTCATATTGAATTTACTGGAGTTTTCTTGTTATAATAATAAACTTTAAATATCTTATAAAAAATATGTTTTTTCTATTAATATTAATTACAATAAGTGTGAAAATAATTATTTCCGAGATGAAGAAATAAACTCTTATTTTTTAATGATAATTTTTCGCATTTAATAATAATCTTTTGATATTGACTATTCACGATATTTTGTTAGTCAAAATAACAATGAGATTAGCTTCTCGAGGTCTAAAATATATAAATCAAAATTAAATTATTATTATTGTCATAATAGAGTTTACTAAATGAATAATTATTAAAATAATATTTTTATCTTATTTATTTTTTCGCGCTCGTAGTTTGTATAAAATATTTACACAAGCGTACCGATATTTAGTATTATTTAAGAAATTTTCAAGGGATATCAAGAAAAAAATGTATAGTAAGGGACCCTTAAAGGTTCCAATAATTTTTCGAGAGCTTTAAAAAATTAAATGGAATTTAAAACCATTTCAAAGGATTTTAAAGAAATTTCAAGGAAATTTGTGACATTTCCAATCATTTTAAAAGATTTTAAATATTGAAGGCTATTTCACAAGATTCCTAGAAATTTTCAATAGTTTTACATAAATAATACAACAAATAATTTGAAATGTTCAGGGAATTTGAAAAATTTCCTGAAAATTTTCAATATATTTAAACTAATTAAAGGGATTTCAAAGAATTTGAAATATTTCAGTGCTTTTTGGAAATTCTAAGCAATTTCTAAATTAATTTTCAATGATACGAAGGCTTTTAAATATTTTAGGGTATTTCAAAAGATTCCTATGAATTTTCAATAGATTTTAATAAATTGAAGAAATTTCCAAGGATTTCAGACAAATTCAAGGGACCGTCTAGAATTTTATGGCATTTTTAGGGTTCTATGGATTAAAAAAAAAAGAATCAAGGAACTTCAAGAAGTTTGAAAGTATTTAAAATATTTGAATGTATTTGAAAAAATTTATAGGAATTTTCAATAGATTTTAATCAGTTTTGAGGTACTTTTGAAGATTTCAAGCATTTTTCAAAAGGTATAAAAAATCCAAGCTATTTTGAAAGATTTAAAAGGATTATATTTCTTACACGGTATTTGAAAATATTCTGAAGAATTTCAAAGATATTTCAAGATTTTAAGGTATTTGAAAAAATGTTTGCTTCACAGAATTTTCTAGAATTTCGGAAGATATGGAACGTTTCTATGAGACCTATAGTGTTTTTTAGGGTATTTTAAAAGATTCCATTTGACTTTTAAGTTCTTCTATCAGATTTCCGAGGTTTAACATAATTTTGAACAATTTCAATAGCTCTTGATAATGTATTTTAATTAATTTTCCAGAATCTTAAAGGATTTCACAGGACTTTAGATATTTCAAGAACTTTCATCAAAATATTTGAAAATTTTCAAAGTATTTCAAAGATTTTGAAATATTTCAGGGTATTCTAGAAGTTTCCTAGAAATTTTCAATGTATGGAAATAAATTGAAGGTTATTTTCAAAGATTCCAAGAAATTTTCACTAGATTTCAATAAATTAAAGGGATTTCATACAATTGCTTATAAATAAAAGGGACTTTAAATAAATAAATAAATAAATAAATAAAATAAATATAATATAATATATATATTTTTTTATATATAATATAACAATAAAAACTTTAAATAAATAAATAAAGGGACTTTAAACAATTTTTGAGTATTTTTGGAGGTTGGAATGATTTTCCAAGAACTTAAAAAAATTTCGAATTGTAAAAAAATTGTGAAGGATTTTGAAATATTTTATAGTGTTTTTGAGAGATTTCAAGCAGTTTGTAATATATTTAGTGATCTCAAGGTTTCTGAACAAATTTTTATGTGGATTTAAACTTCCTAGAATTTCAGAAAATATGGAAAGATTTTTAGAGGTATTTAAGGGATTCTATCACATTTCAAAGAATCAAGTTATTTTAATAAATTTTTTTAAGATTCCAGGAAATATCGTTACCGGATGATACAAAATTCTTGTACCATCTTTTTCAGACTTCTATATCGGTTATTTTGGCCAAATAAGAACACTTTAAATGTAATCCAATTTTCATGTATTGAAGTATATTCAGTAATCTTCAAATGTGAATTAATTCAAATGGGGGAATTAAACTTCAAATCAATGAAATTATTTTGTGATCTTGCAATTAATTTGGAAAAAACTTCCGTTGGGAAAGAGACTCAATGCCCGAGAATTGACTTTGCAGAACGGGTGATCATTGGCGAGTCCTCTAGCAGAACTCGAAGTAGTCGGGTAGGCCTCTACGTATAGCATCCCCTCCAATTACCACCGCATCTTTACGCGCTGAGTCTTTGAGCAGGAATTTAAGTAGTAGGGGTACATCTTTGTCCGGCATCCCCTCCACTTACCACCCCATCTTCACGCGCTGAGTCCGTGAGCAGGGATTTGAGTAGTGGGGACACATTTATGTCAGACATCCCCTCCACTCACGACTCTATCTTTACGCGCCGAGTCTGTAAGCAGGAATTTAAGTAGTAGGGACACCACTACGAATAGCATCCCCTCCACTTAACACCACATCTTTACGCGCTGAATTTGTGAGCAGAAATTGAAGTAGTAGGGTCACATCTACAAAAGGCCTCAGTTTCGGACGTCGCAAAAGCGTTTTCGGCAGTAGCTCTCTGTCGCACACGTGGAGTCCCTGTGGCTTCTGCGCCGACGAAAATCCGGCCACTCTTATTTAAACTAGCTTATTGTAAGCCAGCCTACTGTAGGCTCGCCGGTGTAACCAGGTATTGTGAGCAGGAATTCAAGTAGTAGGGAGACATCTACGAAAGGCATCCCCTCCACTCAGCACTGAATCTTTACGCGCTGAGTCTGTGAGCAGGAATTTAAGTAGTAGGGACACATCTATGTCAGACATTCACTCCACTCACCACCGTAACTTTACGCGCCAAGTAAGCAAGCGGTAATTTTAGTAGTGGGGAGAAATCTACGGAGCGTATCCCCTCCACTTACCACTCCATCTTCACATGCCGAGACAGCAATTACGAATTTGAGTAGTGGGAAACCACGAAAAGCCTCATATCCACTTGCCAACAATCTTTACGCGCCTTACAGTGAGCTTCGCTAGCGGAGCGGACAACTAGTTGTGAGTAGTGGGGCACCTTTTCGTAGAGTTCCCTCACTACTTAAATTCCTGCTCGCGCCTATCAGGCCTATGTTTGTAGCTTGATAACAAAAAAAGAAATTGACCTAAACATTATCTGATTTTTGCAAATGAAAGAACAACTCAAAAACTATCGGTTGATGTGACTGTCACATGAATTAAGAACTGGTGTTCACCCCTCATAAAAGTAGATTAAATTCCAATTCTCGGCCTTGATTCTCTTCTTGTAACTTCAGAAATAGTTTCTGAGATTCAGACTTCTTGGCATTAGCATCGGAATTGTTTGACTGATCTGGAAATTTAAAGAACTATTCAAGACATCAAATTCCCCTAAATCTTTGATGATGACGTAATTTCATAGTTAGAATAAAAGTCGAGGATGCGGTAAAAAAAAAGAAAGTGCCGACGCAGTATTTCAGAACGGTTGCCAAGTTTAATGCACCTTCCGTTTTCGGTCGCCGTTGGCGTCGTTGTTGCTACGAAAGTCGGACGCCACGTTGGCGCCTCATCCTATCCTCATCCTCTTCCTCTTTCTATTGTGCACTCGCTGCTTTATTCTCCGCTTCTATTTTACCCAAACAGTGCTTCCTTCTGCAGGTCACGCCGAAAATTTGCAGTTCCCCCTATTCTTCTTTTTCTTTTTGCCCTACTTTCTTGATTTTATTCATTTAACGAATTTTAAGAGCAGATCCAACGAGAGTCAGTAGTCTTATTCAAAATCGACGCAAAATAAGATGGAATGCATTTGGCTCAAGATTTTCATTATTTCCGTTCAAGAAATTCCAAGTATAAAAGTTTTTCAATAACACCGTCCATGAATTTTATGTTGGAGAAATGCACCTAAATATAAAAAAGTGATCATCCAAGGAGCCGTTTCTTTTTTATGAGGAGGGGGGGGGGGGTGGATTTTACATCGGTCAAATTTTTACTATAAATAAAATTAGAAGAAAGCCGAGCAGAAATTCGATGTATTTGACAAAAAATTAATTTTTCACTTGGAGAAAATCCGTAATTGATTGCGTTATAAGTTTTTCAATAATGTTGAAAATTTTAACAAATGATCTCTTTCGCCTGAGGAAGTTTCCAATTAACATCTGCCCAACATAATGGATTTACAACCAAGGAAGAAATGAATTTTCTACCGAAAAATATGTAATTTTACCAGAAAATAAAATTATTAAATTTTGGTTAGAATAATCAATTTTTATTCAGAAAATGAAACAAATTTGTAATCTATCACAGAAGTCGAATTTCTAACAAAATATATGTTTTTTTTCAATCATGTAGTTGAAATTTCAATTGAAGAAATAATAACGTTCAACCAAAAACGAAATGTTTAAATTTTGAGTTGAAAAACATAATTTTCGAAAAAAATTCTTTTTGATAAAATTGTTCGGTTTTCAAGCGACGTAATCAATTTTTAACCAAGATACATGCAACTTTAACAATAAAGATCAATTTTCATTAATGAAGTTTTAATTTTCTACGAAAAGCGATGGATTTTCAAGAAAATATATTATTTTGCGAACAAATAGTTGAATTTTGATTCAAAAAAATTAATTTTCAACCACAAATTAACTAAAGAAGTTTTTAGTTACAAAAAATTAATTTTTAACTAGAAAAAAAAATAATTTTTAACGAAATAGTTACATTTACGAGCAAAGAAGTGAATTTTTAATCAAAATGATGAATCTTCAACAAAAAATTGGATTTTTAACCAAATAGTTAAATTCTTAACCAAAAAGATTAATTTTGAACACAAAAGGCGAATTTTCAAGAAAATATTTAATTTTTGAACGAACACGTTGAAATTTCAATTGAGAAGAAATCATTTTTAACCAAAAACGAAAAAAAAATTAAGTTTTCCGTTGAAAGAGTTAATTTTGAACCAAAAAAAACAACAAACTTTGAAGAAAATAGTTTAGTTTTCAATTAAAGAAATGAATTGTTAATTAAAATGATGAAGCTTAAACCAGAAAATGATTTTTCAACCAAATAGTTAAATCCCTAACCAAAACTGTTCAATTTTTAAGAAAGAAGATTAATTTTCTACAAAAGAAGGAAAATTTTCAGAAAGATATTTATTTTTTTAACTAAATAGTTGAAATTTCAATTAAAAAAAAAAAACATTTTCAACCAAAATAAAATAGTTACATTTTCCGTTGAAAAAGTTTATTTTTAACAACAAAGCAACAAATTTTTAGGAGAATAGTTCCGTGTTCAACCAAAGAAAAGTATTTTCAAACTAAAATGATGAATTTCCAACGAAAAAAAAGGAACGTTTAACCAAATAATTGTATTTTCGAGAGAATATGTGATTTTTCAAGCAAATAGTTGAATTTTGATTCAAAATATATAAATTCTCAACAAAAAGTGGCATAGGTAAATTTTTAGTTGAAAAAATTATTTCTTGAATGAAAAAACGAATTTCTAACAAAAGGGTTACATTTTCAACCAAGAAAGAGAATTTTCAATTGAAATGATGAATCTTCAACAAGAACAAAATTAATTTTCAACTGAAAAGTTGAATCATTAACTTAAAATTATGTATTCTCAACCAAACATGTAAATTTTTTGCCAAAATGATTAAATTAAGTATTTATCTAAAAAAAGTTAGATAATTACGATTATTGTTCATCATTTAAGTTCAAATTTTAAACTCATTTTCAAGAAAAATAATAATTATTCATATTTTTTTTCACATTCTTCTATAAGAATTTCACATATATACGATGTGCCAATTACCAATGCAATTAGTAAATTACGAAAAGTTACTTATTAGAAAAATTTGTGAAATAGGTAAGAAAAAATTATCATTTTCCTTAAAAATGAGTTTTACAATTGTCATTAAATTATTTACAATAATGAAAATATAGAAGAGGATAATTGTATATGTCTAAAAATTTAATGCATGCATTTTCAAGAAAATAAGTAAAGAAAAAACAAATAAAAAAAAGACAAAACTCAAATAGGGAACCTCCAAACAATATCCGATTTTAATTTTTTTTTTGTTTTGAAAAATTGGTTGACTAAAAAGGTTTAACTTAGGCAACATTTTAATTCAAAAATAAAATTATTTTAATAAGAGATATTATAATAATTATAATTCTTATTCCAACAGATATTAAATAATTTGCATTTAACCCTAATTAAATATTAATGAAATTCTTGGGTGTTAAGATTCAAAAACAATTTTTTTATAGTCACCCTGATGTACATAACAAAAAAATAATCAATATTTCACAAAAATGTAGGCTTCCAAATTCAACCCTACATTTCTGTAAGAGAGCCCGAAAAATCCAGAAAGGCGTAAAATGTTTTAAAAGGATAAAAAAAGACGGGAATTTGTGGGGTGTCAGAAATCGATGCCGATAGTCCCCATTCTTGGGATGTCTGCAGGTGAAATGGCTATCAACTTTTTATAGAGCTTGTGTACAATCCTCATTTTTTTTCAATTTCATTTTAACCAGGGTGGTTTTAATTCGGATTATAACTTTTAGAAAGAGAAGAAATCGAAGAGATACTTTGATAGGAAGAATTGATTGCAGTGCATCACGTACATCCTGCAGTAAAGATATTTTATCTTCTAAAAAATTTGATTGTATTCCAGAAATCTTTTTTTTTGAAAAAAAAATTAATTTTCAAGCAAAATATATGGTAGTTGAATTTCGGTATAAAGAAGATAAATTTTTGAACCAAAAATGGAATAGTTGAATTTTTAGTGAGAAAAATTAATTCTCAACTAAAATGCCAAGTTTTTGGAAAACAGTTACATTTCTCTACCAAATAAGTAAATTTTCAACTAAAATCATAAATCTTCAAACAAGAAAAATAATTTTTAAGCAAATAGCTCGGTTTTTCATTTAAAAAAATTAATTTTCAAAAAGGAAGTTTAATTTTCTACCAAAAAGACGATTTTTCAAGAAAAATTTTCAAACCAAGAATGAAATAGTTGAATTTTTAGTTAGAAGAAATAATTTGTAACTAAAAAAAAAATTTTTAGCAAAATAGTCACATATTTTTTACCTAATGAGTGACTGTTTAACTAAAATTATAAATCTTCAACCATAAAAATGAATTTTTAACGAAATAGTTGGGTTATTAACCTGAAAGAATAATTTTCAAGAAAGAAGATAAATTTTTCATCAAAAATATGAATTTTGAAGAAAATTTATTACTTAAAAAAATAGTGGAATTTTTTTTCGAAAAAGATAAATTTTCAACCAAAGATGGAATATTTAACTTTAAGTTGAAAAACTTAATTTTCAACTTTAAGCAAAATTTTTTTAGCAAAACAGTTACATTTTTAACCACAGAAGTGAATTTTTAACGGCAATTATGAATCTTCAACAAAAAATAATAATTCTAACCAAATAATTGACATCTTAACCAAAAAGATTATTTTTTAAAAAAGAAAAATAATTTTCCATCAAAAAGACGAATTTTCAAGAAAATTTATGATTTTTTCAAAAAATAGTGGAACTTTGATGCAAAAAAAGATCAAATTTCAACTATAAATGGAATAGTTTAATTTTTCGCTGAAAAAATTAATTCACACCTTTAAAAAAAAACTTTTAGCAAAATAGTTATATTTTCAATCAAAAAAGTGAATTTTTAACTTAAATTATGAATCTTTAAACAAACAAAAATCATTTTCAACCAAATAGTTGGGTTTTCAACAAAATGTTAATTTTCAAAAAAGAAGATAATTTTCTACCAAAAAGATGAATTTTTCAAGAAAATTTATGATAGTTGAATTTTGATATAAAAAAGATAAATATTTAAACCAAAAATGTAATAGTTGAATTTTTAGTTAGAAAAATTAATTCTCAAATAAAAAAACGAATTTTTAGCAGAATAGTTACATTTTTTACCCAATAAGCGATTCTTAAACTAAAATCGTAAATCTTCTAGTATAAAAATTAATTTTTAACGAAACAGTTGGGTTTTTAACCTAAATGATTAATTTTCAAGGAAGAATATTAATTTTTCATCAAAAAAACGAATTTAAAAAAATGTGATTGTTAAAAAAAAACTTGAATTTTATTCAAAAAAGATAAATTTTCAACCAAAAATGAAATATTTAATTTTTAAGTTAGAAAACTTATTTTTAAACTTTATACAAACAGATTTTCAGCAAAACAGTTACATATTGAACCAAAGAAGTGAATTTTTAACTAAAATTATGAATTTTCATCCAAAACAACTAATTTTTAACCAAATGGTTGGCTTCTCAACCAAAAAGATAATTTTCAAGAAAAACTATAATTGTTTAAAAAAATAGTTGAATTTTAATTTAAAAAAGGTACATTTTCAACCAAAAAAGGAATATTCAACTTTAGGTTGGCTTCTTAACCAGGAAGATTAATTTTCAAGAAAGAAGATTTATTTTTCCATCAAAGAGACGAATTTACAAGAAAATATATGATTGTTTTTAGAAATAGTTGAATTTTATTGCAAAAAAAACATAAAGATTCAAACAGAAATTGTAATAGTTGAATTCTTCGTTGAAAACAATTAATTCTCAACTTAAAAAAAACGAATTGTTGACAAAATCGTTATATTTTTAACCAAAGAAGTAAATTTTCAACTAGAATTATGAATCTCAAAAAAAATAATTTTCAACCAAACAGATGGGTTTTTAACAAAAAAATATTCATTGTCGAGACAGAATATAATTTATTTATCAAAAAGATGAATTTTTCAAGAAAATATATGATAGTTGAATTTTTATTTAAGAAAGATGATTTTTAAACCAAAAAAGGAATAGTTGAATTTTTAGTTAGAAAAGTTATTTCTCAACTAAAAAAAACAAACAATTTTTAGTAAAATAGTTACATTATTTTCTTCACCGAATGAGTGACTGTTCAACTAAAATCATAAATCTTTGACAATAAGAATTGATTTTTAACGAAATAGGTGGGGTTTTTGAAGTAAAAGAATTATTTCCAAGAAAGAAGATTAATTTTCCACCAAAAATGCAATATTTATTTTTTAATTTGAAAAACCTAATTTTCAGTTTTAAGCAAACAATTTTCTAGCAAAACAGTTACATTTGCAATCAAAGAAATGAATTTTCAACTAAAATTATAAATCTTCAACCAAAAAAATTAATTTCTAACCAATAGTTGGCTTCTTAACCAAAAAGATTAATTTTCAAGAAAGAAAAATAATTTTCCATGAAAAGGACGAATTTTCAAGAAAATATATGATTGCGTGAAAAAATATTTGCATTTTGGTTTTAAAGAAATAAATTTCGATCCAAAAATGAAATAGTTAATTTTTTTTGAAAACCTCAATGTTCCACTTTAAGAAAAAAAGAATTTTTAGCAAAACAGTTACATTTTAAATCAAAGAAGTGAATTTTCAACTAAAAATTATGAATCGTCAACTAAAACGATTAATTTTCAAGAAAGAAGATCAATTTTTCATAAAAATGAAGAATTTTCAAGTAAATATATGATCATTCGAAAAAAATAGTTGAATTTTCATTTAAAAAAGATCAAATTCAACCAGAAATGGAATAGTTAAATTTTTAGTTGAAAAACTTAATTTTCAAATTGAAACAAACAAATTTTTAGCAAACAGCTACATTTTCAACCGAATAAGTGAATTTTCGACCAAAATTATGAATCCTCAACAACAACAAAATTAATTTTTCATCAAATAGTTGGATTCTTAACCAGAGAGAATAATTTTTAATAAAGAAGATTAATTTTTCATCGAAGAGACGAATTTTCAAGAAAATATATGATTGGAAAAATAGTTGAATTTTGATTCGAAAAAGATAAAATCACAACCAAGAATGGGATAGTTACATTTTTCGTTGAAAACAAATTAATTCTTAACTTTAAAAAAACTAATTTTTAGCAAAAAGACGAATTTTTAGAAAATATATGATTATTTTTGCAAACAGTTGAATTTTGAATTAAAAAAGACAGTTTTCTAACAAAAAATGGAATATTTAATTTAAAAGGAATTTCCAATCAAATAGTTATATGTTCATATAAGGAGAAAAATTTTCAACTTTAATGATGAATCTTCAAGAAAATTTTGAACTTCAGGGTGGAAGAAAAATTTCAATTTTCTTATATTGGGCTATAAATCTCTATGGCTCTGGAAATTGATTCTTTTTCTTTCCAAAAGTGTTTCTTTAGATTCACTTAGTTGCGAATCCCGCTTCTGAAAGATTTACAAATTCCTAGGATGGACGAAATTTTTTGTTAAGAAACATTGAATTTTCAACTGCAGAAAACGAATTTTTAATAAAATGATTCAAATTTCGACCAACGAGATGAACATTCGGCTACAATAATATATATCCAACTAGAACAATTGAATTTTCAGTTTAAAAAATGTAATTATCAACAACTACATTTTTTAAATAAAATAGTTAACTTTTCAACTGGAGAGATGAATTTCGAACTAAAATGATGAAGCATTATAAAAAAAATTAATTTGGAACAAAGGCGTTCAACTTTCTATTGATTAATTAAATTTTCAACCAAATCTGCAACTAAATAATAAAGCTTTCAACCAAGAAAGATGAATTCTCGAGTAAAAATATTAAAGTAACTTTTCAACTAATAATGATTAACTTTCAACAGATATTGTTGGGTTTTAACCGAAGAGATGAATATTCAATAAAAATGATAAATCTTCAACTGGAATAAATAAGTTTTTAGTTGAAAAAATTAATTCCTAACTAGAAAGCAAACGAATTTTTAACCAAATACTTTCATTTTTAAACAAAAAAGTGGATTTTCAACTGAAATGATAAATCTTTAACAAACAAAAATCAATTTTTAATCATATTTTCCAAGCAAAAAAAATCATTTGTCAATAAAAAATGTCATATTTGATATAGCAACCGAAAAAGATTTTTATTTCAAATAAAAAAGAGCGGAGTTCAACCAGGAAGACGAATCTATAATGAAATAATTGAATGCCCCACCAAACGATATTATTTCTCGGCAAAATATTTGAATTTTAAACCCTAAAGTGTAAAATTTCTACATAAAGAGATGAATTTTTGATCTTGAGAGAAAAATATATTAACCAAAGAATGGATATGGCATATCAGAATTGATACTTGACAGTTGCTACTCTACCTTCCGCCAATTTCTATATCATTAGTTATAATTGTATATAATTTGTTATCATTCGAATTTAACAAACTTTATTCGAATTCAATAAAGTTTAATTTTATTCAAACAAAATTTATTTGAAGCAAACAAAAAAATATATTGAAAATAAACAAAAATTTGTACAGCAAAGAAATAATATGTTTGTGATTAACAAATGTTTTGTTTGGATTCAAAGAAACATTGTGTTAATCGAATAAAATTCATTTGAATCAAATAAAATTTTTCTAATTCAAATAAAAGTTTTGTTAAGAGCAAACAAGCAGTTTTCTCAAGGTGTCAAGAAAAGTGATACATCAATGACAATCATTGATTATAGTATAGCCACAGTAGAGTCAAACGTCGATGGGTTCGATTAAAAAGGATTCAAAAAGTGTTTGGATAGATTTTTAGATTACTATTTATATCTACCAAAACCAGTTACATGGAAATAGTAGCTGATCCCCTTTTCGAGATATCTTCTTAAATATAAGGCTGATAAAGCAACAGAATATTTTCGAAACATCCTTATTAAAGTTAGAGCTGATGGTGGTAG
>CAKNXH010055929.1:17960-34910 GCA_932178445.1 Andricus quercusramuli | reverse complement strand
TTTTTGAATTTTGACTTCAGATTCGGATTCAGCGACCCCAAAAACCCCCGAGTAACACTTGAATGCAAAATCGAAGTAAGTTAAATAGGAAAAAAGAAGATTGACACATTTTTCGTCGATGCCAATGAAGGGGTTAAATTTCCGGAAATATATGAAAATTTTCAGTCATTAATGGTACATTACAGGTAAATATGGTAATTTACCATGGATTAGCCAGAATTCATGTTTAAAAATTTCCATAAATTTCCCGAAATTTATTTTAAAAATCGGTCATTTATGGTAATTTTACATGTATATATGGTAACTTACCATAAATAACCGCAAAATTCTATTATCTGCAACCAAAATTTCCTCACATTTTTTACGATGAGTGGGCTGATAATAATAAAATGCGAGCTCATAGATGCATAATTTTCATTATTCACCTCTGACGTCATTTTTCAGCCCCTAGGGAGTAAAAAGTACTTTTTACTCCCTTGGGCGGAAAAGTAGAGCTTTAGACCCTCTTAATAGGCGTCGAAAAGAGTGAAATCATGCATGTGTCATAAAAAATAATAAAATAATAAAATAAAATAATAATAAAATAATAAAATAATAAAAATAATAATAAAATAAGAATAATTAATAAAATAATTACATTTCTGCTACTTTTGTGTCATTATTCTAATTAATCTAATAAAACTTAGTGCATCAGGTTCATTATAACTAATTACCTAAAAGAATAATCATCTGATCATAAACACATGTTCTGTGATAGAGTAGAAACTATAATTTTCTGATTCTATATCAGAACCTCACTATTCTTGGACTGATTGTGTATACAATTACGAGTAATGAAAAACCTGTCTCGCTTGTTTGCCAGTCGTTAATTTTCTTGTCAGATTACATAATCATTAAATTCAAAACGATCCTCGTGGCGCCATCTAACGGTCATATTCGAAACTTTCAAAGCCGAAAATTCGAATCACGAGGTAATTCAAATTAAGGATAAAATTTTATAATTTCTGTAATGGTTCTCAAAATATTTGCATATTTAATTCCTTAATACTATATAAACTTATAAATAAAAAATAAATATTTTTATATTATCTCGATCGATAAATTATCAAGTCGGTAAATGACGGATGATTATCTCTTGAGGTCGGTAAGTGATCGGTGAAGTTCACTGTACTATGTACGGTCTCGTCTCTAGTACGGCACACATTTTCTAGATGGCGCAGCGCGCTAAAGTCTAGTTTGAATAATCGAAATATTGGCGGGAATTTCAAATATTTACTTAAACATGCTTTGAATTTAATCAATTTATTTTTGCTTACTGAGCCCTGAGTAGCGAGTGGAGAAGACTTTCCGGAATTTTTCATGGTAGGTGATATACAGGCATTCTCACTTGAGCGAAGACTTTGACAAAGTTTTGATTCTGAATGAATAATTTCGGGTTTTTTCGAAACTAGGATAGGAATATTTCGACATGTCCAAGAATCCCTTGGAACTGGTTTACATTCTTCGTCAGGAGACCAAAATTTTTCAATCGATGAAGAGTTTTCTCCGGAGTCATATTTTAAATCCATTAACTAATTTAAAAAATGTCAGAATTAATTATTAATTCAATTAAAATTTAATTGAAAAATTTATTTAATAATTGATTAAATAAATTCAAAAGTGAAACAATTTCATACTGGCCATTTTAATCCGGGAAAAAATCACAGGTTTCAAAAAATTTCACGGTCTTTGAAATTAAAAAATTCGAACACTTGCAAATTTTTGAATTCCAAACTTTTTTAAATTGAACAGTTCAAAGATTTCTGGTAAAAAATGGAAATCGACGCTGTCATTTCCAATGCTCTAAATTGAAGAATGAATCAACATAAATTTTCAAAATTACTATATCATTGAAAAATGGTAATTTTTAAATATTTTTTAACATTCTCTTAAAATTAATTATTCAAAAAAATATCATTGAAATTTTTTTTTTAATTATCCTGAAACCTTTCAAATTCCTTAAAAAGCTTCAATTATTTTATTATTATTATTTTAAACTTTTAAATTATTCGAAATTTTCTCTAAAATTTGTTAAAAATCTCGCAAAATTATTTTTTCTTAAAATCTTCCAGATTCTTTTTTTTACAATTTTGTGAATCTTTTGAAAGTTTTTGAAATCTTTTTAAATCTTAAATTCTGTTGGGAATTGTTTCAGAAATTTTAAATATTTTTTTAAAATAATTTAAACTTTTCCTACATTTTTTGTTAACTCCTGCAAAATTAATAAAACTGCCTTAAAATCGTTAAGATTTTTTTATTGACAATTTTGGTAATGTCTATTTAAACTTCAAATTCTTTTAGAAATTTTTTCAGAACTTTTAAATATCTTTTAAAATGAACCAAATATCTAAAAATTTTATTAAAATTCGTTAAGATTTCAAACGAAAATGGGATAGTTACATTTTTTGTTAAAAAAATTCATTTTCAAAAAAAGACGAATTTTCTACCAGTTAAAATTAACCAAAAAAGACGAATTTTCCAAAAAACATTTGGATTTTCAGACCGACCCCAAATAGTTGAATATTCCACCAAAATATTTAAATTTTCAATAAAATATTTAAATTTTCAACTAAAAATGTAAGTTTTCAACTGAAAATAGAATAGTTACATTTTTAGTTCAAAAAATTAATTTTCAACAAAAAAAGACGAATTTTCTTCCAGTTAAAATGAACCAAATAAGACGAATTTTCAATAAAATACATTTAAAAAAAAATAGTTTTCGCAAAGTAGTTAATTTTTCAAATAGTTTAATTTTTAACCAAAAATACGAATTTTCAACCAAAATTTTGCGTTTTTACAAACACGATGGTACCTACAAGAATAATAATTTTTAAGAAAAATAGACGTCTTTTCTACAAAACAATTGAATTTTTAACAAAAAAGTTAATTCTTAACTATGTAGTTTTATTTTCTACTATAAATTATTAAATTTTCAAGCCAGAATAATATTTCGCCAAGAACTATTTTAATTTAAAATAAAAAACTGTTGATATTTCAAATAGAAAAGATCAATTTTTAATTTAAAATATAAATTTTCGACCAAAAATTAAATAGTTATATTTTCAGTTAAAAAAAAAGTGTTAAAATTGTTCACTCTAAAGATGAATTTTCAAATCAAAAACCGTAATAAAAAAATACGAATTTTCAACGATAAAGTTAAATTTTGAACCAAAGAAATGAATTTTCAACGAATTTTTAACTAAAAATGATAAATTTTCAATGAGAAATGTAATATACACGCTTTGGTTGGCATGGCAGTAGTGGGGATATCGAAAAGAAATCTTCCCAGCAATTGCGAAATGCCGCACGAAAAGAAGACGCGAACAGAGAGCGAAGGTATTACAAGTTTATCGTGGCAGTAGTGGGGATTTCCCTGGTTTTTCTGGTCTCGACAAATTTTCTCTCATATCCTGGTTTCCCGGTCCAGTAACCAACCTGAATTCGTTTATTTTCCCGAGGTTCATTTAAGATTGGTTAGATAATTAATTATAAACAATATTAAAATTGTCTTCAAAACAAATTTTTACATTAATTTTCAATTTACATTTGAAGAATTTTTTCTATAAATATTGAAGTTAAATTATAGTAAAGTGGAATTTTTAATTAAAAATTGTTTACATTAAAACATTGGATCCACGCTAAATGTGCACAGTGGACAACAAAAGAATAAGACGTCCTTTCAAGATATCTTTGATAAATTTCGTCTATTGCTGACTGAACAATTTCTGCCCTAATTGAATTAATTAAATAATAGACGTTCTCTTCTTCAGCAATTTTTTTTGATTTTGGACCAGAAAAATTAGTTGCCAGAGAATTGCTACTTATTGTGACAGCACGAGAAGAAGATGGCGCACTTCCTTTTTTACTCTTGATCGATTTTTTACCTGACTTCATACTAAAATTATTAATAATTATAAACTATATTGAAATACAATTTTTCCTATAAATAAATGTGGTAAATAAACTTTTCAAGATCAATCCTATGACTGACGTGTTTACTTGAAGTTGACGCTAAGATCGACTCTTATTTCAAAAATCGATCTATAAGAAACAATTTCGAATCTTAAATAATTTAATTTACTAAATTTAGTTCAATAAACTACCCTTTTTTCAGAGAAAAAAAGTGTGGCAGTGGGGCCATACGGCAGAATTGAAACTTTGATGGATTAACTTTGAAATTTTTCGTGAGGAATCATCATGAGAGAAGATCGCATAGTAAGAGAGCGCAGAGAGAGAGAGAGAGAGCGCATATACACGCTTTGGTTCGCATGGCAGTAGTGGGGATGTCGAAAAGAAATCTTTCGATCAATTGTGAATCGCCGCACAAAAGGGAGACGCTAAGGAGAAAGAAGTTGTTGAAAGTATATCGTGGCAGTAGTGGGGATATCGACTTACAATTCTTCAAATTCCTGTATTTGGTTGAAATTTTGTCTTTTGTGGTAGAAAATTAATCTTCTTGGTGACCAATTCTATCCTTTTGGTTTAAAATTCAAGTATTTTGTTAAAAAATAACCTTTTTCATTAAAGACTTGTCTTTTCCTGGGTTTACAATTCAACTCTTTTGTTAAAAATTCCTCGTTTTGAAATGAAATTAAAAAATTTTTTTTTAAAGATTTAACCAATTTGCTGAAATTTTGCGTGTGTATGTATCTCTTGCATTTGCTCGCGTCTTCAAGACGTGTAGATCGGCTCATTGACGAACTTCCGATGACCATTCTTGATCAACGAATAGCGAATTGGAATGTTAAAAAAAGACTACATTCTTTATAAGAAGAAAACTTTATTTTTTATTTCGAATTTGACACTAGAATAAATTCAAAAGTTGTTTATAAATGTAATATTGAAAGACCTCATTTTTTCTTTTGATAGTGAGAAACCTCCCTCGATGAGGAAACAAATTGCTCATGAAATAAGCACAAATAATTACAACCATAGTACCGATATAAGATCTCTCCAGTTTACGATATTCCTAACAACTGATGGCCTACGCAGTTTCGTGATGAGAGGCGCCGCAGGGCCGAAAGAGAGGCGGTGCTCAGTCAAGCGTGACAAAAATCATGAGGACCGCACTTTTAGCGTATTAGTTGCATCAGGTTGCGTCATGCGTCCAAATCCAACAGAAATGATACAATGATCAAGGCCAAGGCAAGCCATGCTTGAAACCGTTCTTATATCGGGAGTTGAGTGTATTTGCCTCAGAGTTATTGAAGGTTGAAGGTGGATAAGAAGATTCAATTATTTAAATAGTTTTCTTCATTTTTGTTCTTCTTTCTATTATTCTATGGAAGATTTCACATCAGCGTGCTCCCTCTTCTTTTCCATCTTAGGCAAACGGCGCTAATGATAATCCTTACCTGAAAATTCGTTTTATGTTTAGTTAAAAATAAACATTTCAAACTGACAAATAAACTATTAAATTTTTTGTGAAAATTTCTTCTTTCCAGTTAAGTTGAAAGTTTAGTTGAAAATACATTTTTTAAGTTGACATTTAAACTATGCCATTCACGGTTAAAATTTTTTTTTCAGTTGAAAATTTAACTATTCGGTTGAAAATGTATCTTTTTGAGTGGAAAATTCATCTTTTTGGTTGAAAATTTCACAGCTTTTTTGACATTTTTTTATCAAAAATTTAACTATCTCATATTTGGTTCAAACTTTAACCTGTATTTCGAATAAGTTGAAAATTCGTCTCTTTCATAGGACATTATTCTTCTTGGTCGAAAATTTATCTTCTTGGTTAAAAATTTAACAATTTTGTTGAAAATTTGTTTCATATTGAGTTGAAAATAAATTTTTTAAACTGCCAATTCAACTATTCCATTTTCGGTAAACAATTTATCTTTTTCCGTTAAAAATTTTAATATTTGGTTGAAAAATTATCTTTTTTAGTTGAAAGTTCAACTTTTTACTTGAAAATTCGTCTTTCTTGGTAGAAATTTGATATTTCTGGTTAAAAATGTATCAACTGGTACATACTTTGTTGAGAATTCATCTTTTTTGGTTGAAAAGTCGATTATTCGACTTAAACTACTTTAAAAAAATAAACTAGATTTTTGAAGGAAAATTAATTTTTCTTTAAGGATTTATAATTATAGGTGAAAACTCAACTATTTGCTTTCACATGAACTTTTATGTTAAAAATTCTAATGTTTTGTAGAAAATTCATCTTTTTGGCTTGAAAATTTAACGATTTTGTTGAAAATTGTTTTTTATTTTCGTTCAAAGTTTTTTATTAGAATTTTAATCTGAAAATGTAACTATTCCTTTTTTGGTTGAAACTTTATCTTGTTTGTTTCAAATTCAACTTTTTGGTTGGAAATTCAACTATTTGGTAAAAAGATTCAAGTATTTATTTTATTAACCTCAAAAATTAATTTTCAAGTCTTCCAAAAAATGCTTGAATTCTTAACTAAAAAAGATTAATTTTCATCCAAACATTTGAGTTCTTAACCAAAAAATTGATTTTATATCAAAAAGAATAAATTTTCAACAATTTGGTAAGAAATTCAACTATTTTGTTAAAAATCTGATTAATTTTGGAAAATTTAGCTATCTTGTTGAGATCATCATTTTTGGTCGAAAATTGATCTATGTTGGTTGAAAAGTAACTTTTTTGTTAAAAGTGTAACAGTCTTCGAAAAACTTGTCTTTTTGGCTTGAAAATTTTACTATTTGTTTAAATATTTTTTAGAAAACCCGTCTCTTTCACTAGAATGTTCATTTATTTGGTTGTAATCGCAACTATTTGGTTAAGAATTCTGTTTTTTCAAAAATTCGTCATTTTGTGCGAAAAATTCATCTCTTTAGATAGAAAATCTTTTTTCGTTGAAAATTCAACTATTTCGTTGAAAATGCAATGCATTTCGGCTTGAAATCTGAGGGAGAAAACCCAACATTGGTAAAGTAGTTTATGGATGGCACATAACTGGAAAAATTTTTGGTGTGACAAGAAAGTGGCTTGGCGTCACCAGGCCTTCGAAAAAAGTACCCTGGCGGCGCCAGACCCCGCCAGGCCTCGACAACACCACTTTTTTCGGTTAAATTGCCCTAATACTTATAATTAATTATTGACTGCAACTTGACAAATTTCTTGAATCAGCACATACAAATTTTATAATAAATAGTCAGGATACAGATACAGAAAGGGTGCTAGGTAATTTTGGAGATCCAACAAGAAAAAATTATAACGGGGAAAAGCTAGTTAGTTTATGCTTAGAAAAGGGCCTATTTATTACAAATACTTGGTTTAGACATAAAATGATCCACATGTACACCTAGCGTATTTCAAATAGCCACAGCATAATTGACTTTGTTATTGCGGATGAAAGATTAAGAGAACTAGTTAAAGATACAAGAGTCATGAGGGGTTCCGAATGCAATTCTGATCATTACCTTTTAGTCTGCAAAATAAACTTAGGGCGGGGATGGAGAACAAAGAAAACAAAGAAAACGAAACAAACACGAATAAAAATTGAAAATTTACAGAGACAAGAAGTGCAAACAGAGTTTAAAAAGAGGTTAACTGAAAGCATAGATAGGGCAACGTGGGAAGCGCTTATAAGCAATAAAGATATAGAGGGCGCGTGGACTTTATTACGGGATTTCATTGTCAAATCTGCGACCGAAGTATGTGGTACAGCGGTTGTAGGAAGAAAGTCTGGCGATGCGTGGTGGAACGATGAAATTGCGGCAGCCCAAAAAGAAAAGAAAGAAGCGCACAATATAACGCTGAACATGACAGGTCTTAGCGATGAGGAGAGAACTAGACTTAAAAATGATTACAGACACAAAAATAGGAAAGTTAAACGACTAGTCAAAGAGAGTAAAGAGAAAATCAGAACAGAAGAAGAGAATAAAATAATAAACTACTTTGAAGGAATTATGAAACTATTATATAAACAGTTGAAGGAAAGTAAAAGTACAAAGTTTGCTAGCATGAGAAACAGCAAAGGCGAAATGCTATATGATATAGACGGAATAGTGGACGCTTTGAAAGAGTCTTTCAAAGAACTATTGGGAGGTGAAAATATCGGACAGCAAAACTGCGACATAGAAGATAATGCATTAGAAAACCCAATTGAAAAAGTCTGTGTCACTGAGGTCAGAGATATAATTAAGAACTTGAAAAACGGTAAGGCTGCGGGTATAGACAGTATTAGCGCTGAAATGCTTAAATACGGTGGCGAGTACATACCTCACAGGTTGTGCGAAAACAATATGCAACATAGTTCTAAATGATGAGAAATTAGAACAAGTTGACAAGTACGTATATCTAGGTAGTCTATTCACTAACGACGGAAAAATAGATGGGGAATTAGATAGGCGCATAAATAAGGGTAAGCAGGTTATCGGTAGAGCAAGGTCCATCCTCACAAATAAAAACATATAAAAAAAGCTAAAATGGCCATACATAACTCTATTTTCGTACCGACTGTACTATACGGTAGCGAGACATGGACCTGTCAAGAAAAAGACAGGAGTAAAATCAACGCGATCGGCATGAAACCTCTGCGCATAATATGCGGGAAAACACTGATGGACAAAGTACGAAACGAGACAATCCTCGAAGAATGTGGTACAGGGGAGACACTAGTTGACATATGGGAAAGAAATCAGTTAAGGTGGTTCGGAAATCTTGAAAGAATGAAAGATGAACGACTGACGAAGCAAGTATATGAAGGTAAAGTAAATGGCAGAATGCCCAGAGGTAGACCGCCGAAAGAATGGTTAGAATCTGTAAATGAGACATTGATCCGAAGAGACATAAGAAGTCATAGGAACAGAAGAGCTTGCATGAAGAAATGCATGGACGTGAATGAAGCTAGAGTAGTATGCCAGGACAGAAATGTGTGGCGACAAATAGTTTATAAACAGAGTGACAATAGAGTGAATGATGCCTGAAACAAAGACCTTGGATACTAATGGGCCCAGGTGGGGAACCATAAATAATAATTTTGTGAGGCTCCTCACTTGGGGTGATCGCTAGAGAGATTGATCAGCAACCTGGGTCGGAGCAGTGTTGCGGAGTGAACGTGTAATTTATATAAATAACACGAGAACTCCAGATCAATCTAAAACATCTATACATAACACCTACATACCCATCCACCCTATACCCATATACCGATCAACCTCATACCTATATACCTATTTCACTACTTTCCAACCGAACAAGTCACGCCTACCCCGGAAGGGAAAAGGCTTAATGGTATAATAATAATAATAATAATAATAATAATAATAATAATAATAATACTTACTAGCTGGTGGTCCTCCAGGATATTCTAGTAGGGCAGCCACGATGAACAGGATGACGTAAGATAGCTTCATAATTTTTCTTTTTACGTACAGTATTGAATATGTTGAAAGTTGCAGAGACTTTTCGGGTTTGCAGTATTGTTGAAATTACGCGTCGCGACGCCTCTTTTATACTTTTTCGAAAAGCCTCATACCATAGCCCCTTCTTCGGCCCAGTCTAATTATCGATTGGCTTATCTATGTAGTTATTTAAAAAAAAAATGTAAGAGTAAAGAAATTACTCTACCTCGTTATGTGCTTTTACTGAATGTTAATGATAACGTAATTGAGCTAGTTTGACTCGTATTGCAGATAATCAAACTATCTAAAATGATAATAAAGTTGCTTTCTTTTCCGTCTAAATGAATTCGTTAAAAAATTATTTGAAATTAACAAAAAAATAAATTTTCTCATTTTTTTTCTCCAAAATTATAATGTATCTGAGATAAACATTTAAATTATTTGTACATGATCACAAAAATCTAATTCTACTGTAAAAATGTCTCAACATTCGAAAGTCTTCAATTTTTTAAGTTCTAGTTTAAAGCAACAAATTATTTGAGTACTTTAAAATTCAAGGACCATAACGTCATTGATTGCGGATTTCTTTATACACCGAACTCTCGGTTTCAGTCCAGTTTCGGGGGCTGCTTGAAAATATCCTTGGTCACAATTTGGGGGGATCCAAACGCAAACAGTCAGGGCCGCCTGAAACGATTCCCATTGGAATGCATAATATTGCGCAATATACTCGACTGAGTACTTGCGCACTGCGGTCATTCCGAGGCGACTGTCGGAACCGTCTCTCGCCCTGCACCCTGAGAAAATGCGTGGGCCATCAGTTCTAGGAATGCCAAGACCAAGAGTTGTGTGTAATCCAAAATATTCAAGGTTTAATGTTTTTAAATAATTTAGTTTGATATGAATCATGACAAAATTTGAATTTTGAAAACCAAAAAAGATTATCATTCCAGATGAAGAATAACCCTTATTGGTCTTAAATTAAAAGTTTCCAAAAGAAATGTAGCATATTGAGGCCCTGAAAAACTGTATATTTATGTACAAATTTTAAGTCTATAATATTTGTAATTTTTTACCGTGAATTGTAAAACGCTGATTATTATTTTTACAGTAAGTCTCTTGTAGAAATATTTTTTTTGCAAAAACCCTACAATAGAATGGATATAATCTCTTTCATATATAAGGAAGCAATTCCTAGTTCATTTCAATGCAATAAAATATTTCATATTCGCACAAAATACATATATTTTAAATAACATAAAATTGTTAGAAAAAAGCTTGATGTACTGAACACGTTAAATGAAATTGTATTAAAAAATGACAGTTTAGCAGTAAAATCTCACTTTTCAAACAATATTCGCACAATATGATAACGGAGGTATATAGCCGATTGTAGTATTACATAATTTATAAAAAGTCAACACAAATCAATTTAGAAAAGGCTATTCATATCACGTGGTGACCTCCCCCCCCCCCCTCGTTTTAGAAATTAAAAAAAAATTATTTTTAATAAATTTCAATTATGAATATAAATCATTAATTTGATTCATTTTATTCTTTCTCAATTTCAACTCTGCTTATTTATTATTCTTTAAAGAAATGAAGGGAAAAATTAATACTGTAACTCATTGAATTAAAAAAAAATGTTTTTGATTACATACAATCAGTCTAAAATGGCTTCATGTATCAAATTTATTGAATACAATTTTATTTGAGAACATTAATTTAAAAAAAAAATAAATAAATTTGTACAAGAAAAATTAAATTTTCAACCAATCAATTAAATGTTCCACGAAATACTTCCATTTTCAGATGAAAAATGAATTTCGAATAAAAAAAAATTCAACCAAGAAAATTTATTTTCTACCAAAAAAGACAAATTTTCAACAAATTACATAAAGTTTCAACTAAATAGTTTGAACAATGGATGTGATGCTAGTTTCTGAAAAATGTTGACCTAATAGTCGAATTTTTTAACTGAAAATAATCAATTTCGAAGAAAAAATGGTGTAGTTGAATTTTCATTTAAGGGAATAAATTTTGAATAAAAAAAACGAATTTTCTACAAAACACTTTAATTTTAGACCAAATATGTAGTTGATTTTTTTACCAAGGAGATTACATTTTTATAAAAACAAAAACAGGAAAGCAATTTTCAACTAAAAGTATGAATGTTCAACAACAAAGAATCTTGTAATTAAGTGGTTTAACTTTCAACCACGTATTCAAATTTTCAACAACAAAAATTAATTTTTAACTCAAAATTCAGAAGTAGATAGATTAACAAAAAATATTTTGATTTTAAATAAAAAACATTTGGATTTAACCAACAAAAACAATCTTGCAACCAAATTCATGAGTTCTCAACCAAAAAACGATGAATTTTCAACAAAATACATAAACTTTCAACTAATAAAATAGTAAAAATTTCTATCATTTTGTTGAATTTTCGGGTCGAAAGTACAAATTTTCTGCAGAACAGTTGAATTTTTATCACGAAAGTTAATTTTCAACCAAGAAGGATTGATTTTTATCGAGACAATTGCATTTTTAACCAAAAAAGGTGAAATTTCAACGGAAACAGATGAATTTGAAAAAAAGACTGTAATCGAGAAAGAAAGAAAATGTCAATGAAATGTTGAATTTTCAAGGCAAACTGATTAATTTTCAACAAAATAATTGAGTTTTCAAAACAAAAATATGGATTATCAACAAACAAAATTTTAATTCCAACAAAGTAATTCAATTTTTAACCAAATAATAAAATTTTTAAACATAAAAGATGAATATTCTTTATCGAGTCCGGGACCTGCAATCATTAGACGATGAAATCCTGAAAAATCATTCATAGTAATGAAATAATGAATTTATTATAATTATTAATACAAATTACAGGAAATTATTCACTGTGATATATTTCTAAAATATAAAAAATGTCTCTTATTTTTCAAACATGAAAACACATGCGATGCCTGAAGGTTAATGTCGACGATATTATCTGCATATTGCGGATAATAGCACAACTATGTACAGTGATAAGAAAGTTGCTCTTTACCAACTGTAAAGACAGTAAATATGATTTTCGTTTTGGAAATTATTAAAAATGGGATGTTTACAGAAACTGATTTAGTTTTTAATTATTATTTCTTAAACATTTAACATTATCGCCTCATAAAAGTTTTTTGAATAATAAAAGATTATCATCCAATAACAATATTTACTAAATGTTTACAAACATTTGTTTTGTATTGGAAATTTGAACAATTAAAAATTTCCTAACTAGTTAATCGTTTTTATAGATAACAATATTTACTAACAATTATCTTTTTAAAAAAATTGTTTAAACAAATAATTATTTTCAATTATTCAAACATTGAAAATTTTAAGCATCAAAAATTTTCTAACGAATAAATTGTTTTTATCAATAACAATATTCAATAAAAATAAATTTCTTGTACAAATTGTTTAAACAAATAATTATTTTTCATTATTCAAACATTTAAAATTTAAAGCTTAAAAAATTCTCGAACTAATAAAATGATTTTATCACTAAACATGTTTACTAGCAATTACTTTTCCATAAAAATTGTTAAAACAAATAAATATTTTCAACTATATACACGTTCAAATTTGAACCATCGAAAGCTTTTTACCTAATAAATTGTTTTTAGCGATAATAATATTTACTACAAATTCAATTGTCATAAAAATTGTTTAGAAAAATAATTATTCTCCATTATTCAAAGACTAAAAATTTGAAGAAACAAAAATTTTCAAATAGTTAATTGTTTTTATCGATAAAAATGTTTAAAAAATATAATTTTTGACGAAAATTGTTTGAACAAATAAATTTATTTTTGTAAATAATGAGAGAAACTATCATATTTATCTATGATTATTGATTACACTAAAATATTCATATATGTAATTCCTAGTAGACTAGCACAGGCAGAAGAAACCTTCAAATTCTCATTGTCAGTTCCGATAACCTGAATTCACTATGAGGAACAGGTTTCCAGTCAGGAATAATAAAAAATCGAAAGTGCGTCATTTTGGGCCACCCTAATATGTATATATATATATATATATATATATATATATGGGTGGTTCAAAAAAATCGACTCTTTTTTCCGAAACCCTCATATAAAAACTTCCAGAAAGGTAGAAAAAGACGCCTGTAAAAAGCAGAGCTCTTAATATTAATATTCAGAGGTCGCTCATCGCAAGTTTCTATTGCCCATTTAAGTAGCTTGTTAAATTTTTTGTTCAATTCGGAGTTTTTGGTTAGGTTACAATTTTGAAGTTAAATATGTGAAATATGAATTTATTTTTATAAATTTAAAATATTTGTTGAACTAATTTGTTTAGATGGAAGAGAGCAACTTTATTATCACATTAACCTTCAGGCAATGTACGCGTTATCATGTTTAAAAAATAGGACACGTTTTTTATATTTCAGGAATATTTACAGTGAATCATTTCCTGTAATTTGCATTGATAATTATAATTAATTAATTATTTAATTTATAGAGAATTTGTAGGCTCCGGAAGCTTCGATCATGGTTCCTTAAAGAAACCAGTCCCAAAGCTACTGGAACGTGTACGTCATTCGCTTCTGCTCCTTCTGTCCTAGAAGGTAAGCAAGAGCGGGAAATTTACGCGTGATAACATCGGGCAACACTGTTCCTTGGAGTCAGGTCTCTAGCCGCGGATGACCTTACGCGGCAGACAAGACAGTTAGAGATGAAGGTTCCACCTCTAGATACTTTTTTAGAGCTACCAATCATTGTAGAATTTAAGAGGAACAGTGTTGATGGACCAGATGGAGTGATCCGAGGAGAACAGCCTTTTGCATCCGGTTCGCGATGAAATGAGCCTGACGCTGGCAAGCCGGAATCTTGTTGAGTTGGCTGATAACTGAAGCTTTCATACCTTCAAGACAGCCGAGTATGAGAATTATAAGATGGACTTTGTAGCCATGGTACAGCCTACTCTGCTCGAAAAGAAGTGCTTGATATTTCGCCCGTTTTTCTCCCTCCTTTGCCGTGATATTACCATCGGCTGGTGCCGAGAATTCAATCACTTAAATGATCTTGTTCTTCAGATCTTGGAGGACAATGTCAGGCTTTGTAGCACTGATACGTTGAGTGGTGGAGAATGAGAAATTCCAGTAGATCTTACACTGATCATTCTCCACAACGGACTCGAGTTCCCTCTGGTCGTATGGCAAGACGGGCAATAGATCAACACCATAGAAATGCCTAAGATGATAATATAAAACTTTTAGAGCCGCATTGTGTCTCTCTATCTACGCGTAGCGTGCATATTTAGAGCATCCACTGAGAACATGTCCAAGTGTTTCTGGCTCTTGCTTGCACGCTCGGCAGTTGGTATCACGTACAGGTACATTCATTATGTGCTCGCGGTAAACTAAGGTGTCTATGACGCCGTCTTGACAGGCAAAAAGAAATCCCTCAGTCTCCGATCTCAATCCAGCAGACCTGAGAAACATGTTGGACAGACCCATCGAGAGCTCTTCTCTACGTATGATGCCGTAGAACTTACCATGAAGGGGTTTGTCAGCATGTTCTCCTAGTAAGAGCGTATGTTCTGCTTCCTGTATACGACTTTTGAGCACCAGAGGTGTTAGTGATGCTAGGCCATGTGTAGAGTCGCTGGAATCAAATGGGAGGTCAAGCTCCTCTGCGGCCCTATCTGCTGCATGGTATAGAAACGCCGCAGCATTGGCGACTTCATGTTGATGTACGAGACGCATAAGGGAATGTTTGCTTTTTAGAACTGAGCAGGCTGTAGCCAGAACTGTTCTTCGATGAAGACACTCTAAGCTTAGCAAGCCTCTACCCCCTTTATCGC
This sequence comes from Andricus quercusramuli, assembly GCA_932178445.1. Classification (NCBI taxonomy): domain Eukaryota; kingdom Metazoa; phylum Arthropoda; class Insecta; order Hymenoptera; family Cynipidae; genus Andricus; species Andricus quercusramuli. The sequence continues at coordinate 19,679 of CAKNXH010055929.1, read as the reverse complement.
GAAGGAGATATATTCGAGGTACAAGATCTAGGATGAAGACTTCGTTGTATTGTCATCATCTTGCGTGTGCTTCGATTAAGTTGTTTTAACTCATCGACGTTCCATTTAACTGCAACAAACGTGTAGAGCAGTATAGGAACGGCCAACATATTGGTCACATGGATCTTATTCTTTCCAGATAATTTGGAAGCCCAAATGTTTCTGAGAATTTAGCGATACCTTTTTTCAAGGGCCGTTTTAAAGTTATGCACATTTTGGGTTTCCGCTTGCGGCATTCCAAGATATGTATATGATTCTCCAATACCAAGATGTTCAATGGTATTTCCGCCTATGAGTTGAACATCCTGATCGTCACGGGATGATGTAGTTTCTAGTCTTCCTTGGTGTAGGTGGACGCAGGCACACTTGTCCAGTCCGAAGCTCATGCCAATCGCTTTAGAATACCTATTTACCTCATCTACAAGGATGTTAAGGTCCTTTTTTGAGGAAGCAAAGAGTTTAAGGTCGTCCATGTATAAAAGGTGGTTGACCTTATATTCTCTTCTGTTCGGCGGGCCATATAGGTATCCAGAGCCTTTGCCTTGGAGCACAATAGATAGAGGCAAGAGGGAGATGCAGAAAAGTATCGGACTTGGAGAGTCTCCTTGAAAGACCCCCCTCTTATACGTGACAAAGCTTGTAGTCACTTGTCTTTTGTCAGATCTTATGACCAATCTTGTCAGCCACAAGAGCATAAGTTCTTTTATGCATCTCACTATTTTTGGATGCACCTCCATGCACTCAAGAAGCTTAATAAGTAGCTCATGGTTCGTGTTATCGAATGCCTTACGGTAATCAATCCAAGCCATGGACAGATTGCGTTGATACCTGATCGATTCCTGGGTAATACCCCTGTCTATTAACAGGTTCTCCCTGCAACCTGCCAGCCCTCTCTTGCATCCACTTAAACTATCAGCTATCTTAAACGATGATATTCGTCTATCGGATGTAAGCAGTGATGACGAAGAAAGAATTGCCAGTAAAAGACGGAACACCGATAGATAGACTCATATTGAATGGAAGTGTTGATATATATATCTACTTTACTTAATCAAGCGTTCTTTCTTAATTGTATAATTATAATTGTATAATTAATAAGTTGTAACAGGAAATTAAAATATTGCTTACTTCTTCAAATTCAAATTCTTTTTTATAATCATATTTTATGAGAGTTCATTCCAATAATTTTGTTACTGTCTTGGATTGTGGCAGTAAAGGGTGATCCATCTGCATCATTACTATCACAACCAACTCCTAACACATCGCTCGGAAAAAGGCAAGATATGACACCTCAATGCTGCTGCTGTAAATCATACCTAGTGATGCATGTCGATCATTTTTAAATTTATCAAAAATCTCATCAGATTAAATTAAAAACTTGAACACGATACTCATCACATCGAGACGAATGATCACTCATTCGAGATGATCGTCTCGTCTCGATCGCCTTTTTTCATTGCATATTCTTGATCTCCATTTCATCCCAGTTCCATCCAACTATGTTTCAAGCAAATCTCGATTTTGTCCAAAAATGATCGATATGCATCACTAATCATACCATCAAAATGATCCTCGTTTCCACTTGAAAACAATAGATCTTCCTTTACCTCGATTTAAGACTAGAAGACAAGAAATCGAAGAGATTTTACAGGTCAAAGTCTATGTAGTATATATACATAT
>CAKNXH010055929.1:0-17560 GCA_932178445.1 Andricus quercusramuli | reverse complement strand
ATAGCCTAGTATATCGTTTTATTAACTCTATCAATCATAGATGGCAGCAGATGCAGCTTACGATCCTTTGCGTCCTGCTTATTTGGAACAATCACTGCCCTCATTACCATCCTCAAATAAGACATCAATTTCTGAGAGAAAGGTGGGGTCTAAAAACCAGGAAAAACGTTTTAAAAACTGATAATATACCGCTAGTCCATAATGAAAGGAAAAATTAATACAGCAAAAGAAGTTGTCTCATTATTCTCAAGCATAAGGGGTGCACGATTGAATATTAAAAAATATTTGAAAATTGTGAAAGAAAAATTAATAATAATTTTTTTAAATGTCATGCATGTAAGATTTTATACCTAATATAATAAGTATTAAATAAAAAAAGTTTATTCTTTTACTTTAAGGGTTGTATTATTTATTATCTTAACATTGTATTTTCCCAAACCATGCACAATACTTTCAGATATAAAAACTATAAATTGAAATCTTCTAGAAGCTTCGAAAAAATCAGACTCTTGAGCTATAGTAGTGGCATTCAATACAGGTAGTGGTCGTGAAATTTCATTGTTAATAACATTATTATTGACTTAGTGGTACCATATATCAATTATATTAAATGTAATAGCTAGTAATTTGAAACATTTTGATTTAGCTTGACTAATGCTTATCGTTAATTTCTTTTTATTCAAGAAAAAGACCGAACCTACTTTTATAAAGTAAAATCTTAAACTAATTCAACAAATATTTTTTGAATATGATCTTAGTCTAATCTGAAATAAATAAGCAATTTTCTTTCATGAATAATGTGAATATTTATTCACAAATTTTTCTTTTACAATGTGTCATTGATATAAAAAATTGTGTCTACTGAACATATTCAAATTCAAATTCAAAATTATTATATTGTCCGCCAAGGTAGATGAAGAAGAGTTTATTCGTTTTGGCAGCTTCTTCCAGGTTTTCAAACGTCTTCTCACATTGTGCATCTTCAAATACTTTCATAATTCTGGCAGGTAAGAAAACGGAAAACTGGTTTTCTAATTCAGCGATAATTCTGGTGCCATATTTAGCTCGAACTTTTTGAACTCTTGTCACAACATGCTTTTTATTTAGGGTAAGGTCAGACTACGGTTCGGTAGGCATAATCTCAACCATTCGGCCAACTGAATTCAAAGCTTTTAGATCCATCTTCCCCAAAGGCATCTCGATTTTTCTTTTCGCAAGATCACAAACATTCACTTCACTGCAATTCGTTCAATGGAAACATACTGCAATCTTTCACTGCTTTAATAGTCCTCTATCCCCAGTTCTCAGACATAACCCCACTCATTGTACATGCGCACAAATGTTCTAGAAGCTTCGAAAAAATCAGACTGTCGAGCTATAGTAGTGACATTCAATACAGGTAATGGTCGTGAAATTTAATTGTTAATAACATTATTATTGACTCAGTGGTACCATCTATTAATGATATTAAATGTAATAGCTAGAAATTTGAAACATTTTGATTTAGCTTGACTAATGCCTAACTTGTGGATAGGTTTAAAAGTAATGAACACTTTTAATACCTTTAATTTTTTGTATTCAAGAAAAAGACCGAACCTACTTTTATAAAGTAAAATCTTAAACTAATTTAACAAGGTAAAATCTTAGCCTAATTCGTTGAAAGAAACATTCTTAAAACATGAATTCGCACTTCTTATAAAAGTCTTTAAGCTTTGTATTTTTCAAACAACAATCTGTAGTATCAACACTTTTAGTCACATCATCAGCGTCATCGTTGTCAGCACTGCTTCAAGCATAGATACTGATGGTTGGCTGATCCTGAGGAGTCAAGAACCAGGTCCTGAGCGTCAGGACATTTCGGACAGCGCAGTTGTGATTCCAGAACTGGGTATGATGATTACACGTGATGGAAACTGCATTGTGTAATTTCTTTAGCGAAGGACAGCCCAAATCCTCCAAATTGCGTACATGCAATCCAAACTCGTCAAACCATTTCTTCTTTTCAAGTCCTTTGACGTAAATAGCACAAGCACCAAGTAGTATATCTTGAAGTATAGGTCTCACCTCCTCGTAGGCTATGTCACCAGAAGTCCACCCGTTACCGTGATAATTGCGAGACAGCCACAAATTTTCACTCTTGTATCGAGCAGGCAGAGAGTTCCAATAGCAGGGAGGTTCAAAGAGGTAGACCAGAGGTTGATCTTCTTCCTGGACGGGAACTATAGCCAATTCCTTGAAGACGAACTGGTTGTTGGGCTTCTTGAAGCCTTGCACGTCTACAATGAACTCCATTTCGATGAAAACTGAATTCTCTTACTAAAATCATCTACTTTATACCTTTTCTCCCCACCACTATCATCTTAAATCAACTTCTTCGCATTACCACTCAGTGGTTTGTACTGAATCATACGGTCATGTATAATTAGACAGTAGGCTGCAGTTTCAGCGGGAAAATTGTCTGCAGATTCAAATTCCAAACGAACATCCACTGAGGTCTGTTCGAGAAACTCATTTTGTGTTGAGCAAGCAATGACACAGAGAGGAGCGTATTCTTTAAAATCACTTTTCTTCAACATTGGTTCAGGCTCTTTACCATAGTAGGCTGTCTGAAAGTTTGCATACATCTCATACAGTAGTGCAAATTGATTATGGTCAAACTCCAGATTTAAATTACCATGCGGATAGTACTGTGAATTGAGGAATAACTTGACATTGGTTATATTGCAGTGATCGAAGCGATTAGCATATCTGGCTAGCCTGTCCTTTCTGCCTGTCTGGAAACCCAGTATGATGTAACGTGGTTTTTCCAACTGAGTTCATGTTTTCACAGTCCATATATGTCTTGAGGTGGTGGGAATCAGGGGGTACTCATACAATTCCCATGAGCGAAAACTCATAGTTGTGAGAAAATCTTTTCCAATGATGTTCAGCAAATTTATCTTCTGCTCATCCGAAGCCATTACATATGGTATCATCCATTCCACTTTATGAATTGAGATCTTATATTGCTCTTCGTTTCCTGGCGCTTGTCGTGCTTGAACAATAGCATTCAAGTCACTGTGTGATCTTGTCAGGATGAGTTCATGCTTTGCGTTTACAACGATCTTCCGATAGTCTTCAGCAAATCCCAGGATCATACTGAGTGGTATGGTGACATCAATGTATCCCGCATTATCGGTCAGACGTTTCGTTCCTTCCGGGATGTCTAGGCATCCTGCATTCTCCATTAAATAAATTTGCCCAGGGGTAAATGAGACGTAGCTTTTTATGGTACTAGTGAGACCGACATTTTTGCAACGATCAATTTCAATACCATTGAGTTCATAGCGAACTTCATCAAACAGATAGCAGATGGCATTGCTCACTAGTGCTGTACCAGTAACAGCTGTTACTCCATCAGACCTTGTCAGTCTTCCATACACATGTAGTGAACTCTTGCTGGGTAGTATACACAAATCTTGATGTTGGACAACAATTCGAATTTCATCACTGTTATTGAATGACGATGAAGCATAAGGCTGATGTGAGTGAATCTCATAGTGAGCTATGGACTCATCAAATCTCACTGGTGCTTGAATGTTTAGTATTTCTTCCATTTTTATTACAACAGAAGGAGATGATCAATATCTTGAATGGTCGCTTCAGTTTCTTTTTCCACGAGGTTTGATCTTCAGACCAAGCTGTGTCAGAAAGAGCACGTTCTGAGGTGTTAGCGCCTTGCGTGCTGCTTGAGAACTGGCGTGTTTTTCGCATGTTGACGCTGTTATATAAACACCTTTGCGATTGTACACTATACCCATTATGATGACTTGACGTGCAGGCGTATTGTTATCACCTCTCCTCGGAAATTCACCAAGTCTCCGTCTTGATCAACTATGCGGAGCTGAATTTGATGTATTGTCTTCACAGCGATTGGAAGGTAAATGACGTGTGACGGCACTTCAACGATCTTATATCCTGGTGGTACAACAGGAAAGAATTCATGAATCGTGTGCACTTTGCGATTATTTATGTAAGCTCCAGTAGTAATATTACACTCAACTCGCAGAGCATTCACTTTGAAAATAGCCACAGGTAGATCCGAAGTATGAGTCAATTGGCTTCGAGAACACGTGGAGCGAATCCCAACAATCGTGCAATAGAATCGTGAGGTTGAAAGTTCACTTTGCGATCACACTTTTACTCGCTGCGCAATGTGTTATTATTTGGCTTGATGTTCATTGTAATTCCATCAATTGCTAGAGCTTTCTGGACATAACTCTCAATGTCTTCAATCTCATAGCTGCCAGTAGGTATGGTCACAACTCGATCACCAACATAGATTTTATTCTTTCCAGTGTCAACGTTAGGAATCGCATTAAATGTAAGCATTTCAACGAGTCCAAGTACATAGTTCTTATGAGGAGAGAGTTCTATTGGTGGAAAATACTCTGCGTCTAGCACAGAAGAGTTTCCTGTTATCGTGAGAGTAAATGATTCTTCCATGATCGTGTTTTTCTCTGTACTGACTCTAGTCCGTTCATTACATGTTCTTATATAGACAGTATTTGTCTTTTATATTTAGCTGTCCAGCTTGAAATTTTAAGCACAAGTGACCACATTCAACACTGTCATAATCCTGATATCTGTCATTCGATATCTGTATTTTATCACGCTACCAACACCTAGGTAATCTACAAGATCCAAAGGTGGCTGAAGATTACCGAAACTGTCAAAGTATATGACATTATCACCGATCTTTCTATAACTTACCCAGTGGGTACCTGGGCCATGACTATCATCAAGGTTAACAATAGCTGACTCAATTTGACGAGGTCCCTTTACTGGTAGTTGATTGCGCATAAATACTCCACGAAAATGTGAAATCTTTAAAGCTTTAGCATACTTGAAAAGATCGGTATCAGTGAGTGCATGGTGAGGTAGCTTCACTACAAGTTTTTTGATGCTGGTTGTAGACAAAGTCCCTGCCCTTTTCGGTAAGGTTTCATATGAAGACCTAATCCTTTTCTGTAGGGTTTCAGGTGTAAACCTTTTCCTAGAGCAATAGCCTCCATTGCATTGTTATGACGTTGAGCTTCTGCCAGTTGTTGCTTGGCTGCGCTAGCATCATTTACCGCCTTAGTTACACCTGCTGCTCCACCAGAGAGAGCTCCAAGTGCACTGAGTCCAGCAAAAATTGGAATCAGTGGCAAAACACCACCGACTTTCGAAGGGATTGGTAGAACACGTCGATTTTGCACTTGATGTTTATCGCCTGCACTTTTGGCAGCTTTCTGTGCACCTCTGATTGCAGACTTGATTGCCACTTTTGCATCACTACTTCTTTCCATTGCTTTCTTAGCTGCACCCACAACCTTTCTGAATGCTATTAGTTTCTTTCTTGCAGCTGGTTTCTTTTTTACGCTAGGTTTCCTCTTCTTTGAACTGGGTTTCTTCGTCAGCCCCATACCGAGTTTCGCTTTGGCATTCATAACCTCAGTTATTGCTAATGCTGCCGCTTTCTCGCTTATTCCAGCTTCTTTAGCAAAAACGCGCTGCCAGGCTTTACTAGCTAGTACACGATCTGCAGCGTTTCTCGCTTCAACGTTTTCACGATTTCGCGAGTATGCAATGTCGTGTTCTTTACACGCAGCGTCTAGAGGATTGATACCGGGATCACCTCTAGCAAGTCGTTTGGCTAGCTTAGTACCTGGACCACAGTACTGGTAGCCAGGCAAGTGCAACTCAAACCGCAAGTTGTTTATAACTTTGTTGATCAATCCTTTACCTCGATGATGACGACGTGACACTTTGTTTCCTTTACGGTGCACAATCATTCTTCACTGAGCGAAGGTAAGCACGCAACTGATGTAAGAATTATATAAAGGCTGTATTTATAGCTTTCATGACAGTCGAGTTCAAGATGCGCTTTAAGACACAACCCGTTAAACTTTCAGTTGGCAACTTTGACACCTTAGTTCAATCGGAGAAGAAGACCGTAAAACGTCATGGCAGCCTACTACCAGACAGCATTCGAGCAGTATTATGTGGACCATCAAATTGTGGCAAGACGAATACATTACTTGCCCTAATCCTACACCCAAATGGATTAAAATTTGACAATGTCTATGTCTACTCAAAATCCCTCAAACAATCAAAGTACAAATTCTTGGAGCGGGTGTTAAATAATGTAGAAGGTGTTGAATATTTTCCTTTTAGTGAGCATGAAGATGTGATACAACCAAGTGAAGCTCAAGCAAATTCGATAATTGTATTTGACGATGTGGCCTGTGAGAAACAGGATAACATTAGAGCCTTTTTCTGTATGGGAAGACACGCTCATGTTGATATTTTTTACTTATGTCAAACTCACGCTCGAATTCCTGAACATCTTGTTCAAGATAATGTCAATATGTTGAAACTTTTCAAGCAGGATGAGAGGAACTTGAGACATGTGTATGATGATCATGTGAATACTGATGTGAGTTATTCTCAGTTTCGAGACTTATGTTCAGCATGTTGGAATGCTGATAAGTATGGATTTGTTGTAATTGATAAGGACAGTGAGCTCAATGAGAGAAGATACAGGAAAGGTTTTGACTGTTTCATCTCTCTATAAGTACATGTCATGTAGTGAAAATGATATCATTATAAATTGAGACATCAAAACGTCAATATGTCAAAGTTTCACAAAGACAAGGAGGTGCTCCGTCAAATTGCTAAAGCTAGTGAGGCGATTCGACGTAAACATCGAAAGCTCAAAATGGGTAAAGAAGCCACTGAAAATATAATGAGTGAAACGTCTAAGCCAATCGGCATGCCACTGCAGAAACTGGTTGATATATCAAATCCTTCAGTTAAGAAGGAAGTTCAACAAAATGAGCTTCTAAAGAAAAAGGATGAGGAGGATGAGCATGAGGAGGAGGATGACAAGCAGGAAGAGGACGATGATAATGCTTCCTTTATGACTGCTGATGCTGAAGGAGAGCAAGATACAACTATTCTTCAAGAAGATGCCGTGACTGAGTCTGCTGATAATTACGAGTATTTAACAAACAAATTTCTCAGGATGCTGCAACAAAATAGGAAGCAGTATTTGGATATGGTTTATGGTGTGCGTAAACTCAATGATGGCAGTCTTATGATTGGTGACAAACCCATTAGTTTTGAGGGACAATATATCAATGTTAGTGATAAACAGTATCTAAAGACCGTTGGTCTGCTTGAACTTTTATTTGAACAAAATCCAGCAGAATCTCATATAAGCACTGACGATCGAAACAATTATAAGGAAATTTTGATTGCTACAAATGCACGCAAGAAGCGATACAGTCCCAGTGAATCCATTCGCACCAGCAGCAATAATAAGTACAAGAACTTTATTTCAAAATTGTTTAACGTATCACGCAGATGATCATCCAAAGGTGGAGGTTCCCTACCACAGTTTATGGTAGCAAGAAAAAATGTAAAGACTGACTACGTCTACTGGGACGACCCTAACGAACTTGTTGATCGTCTTCGTCTACTCCTAGCATCTCAGGCAGCAGGCAACCCGAGTCACAACAATGAAATTATATCAATCATTGAGGAACTGCGGGAAGCTGAAATCATATATTAGGAGGGTACTGACAACGCTTTCATCAGTATGACGATGAGTATCGACGTGTTTGGACGTCACCTGGATCAAACCGCTGCAGGAAGCCGTAGGCCGCCTGGTGTTGGATTCAAGATTACTTCTGACGGCCATTACGATGTAGATGGCAAGAGAGTTTGTAACGTTAGTGAGGCCAAAGAACAATACGACGCAGTCAATTTGGGACTTGTACAGCGTATTGTACAAAACAAGATACGTACTGTGTATCAAGTCACATCATCTATGCGAACAGAGATTGACAATAATAGTTTGATGATACGTTTACTCGAAGAATCAATCAACGAAAAACTTAAAAATCTGCAGATTGACACCCAAAGAGATTGATCAGTCCGTCACACTGAACTCATTTCCCAGTTGGACGCTCGATTCAACGCACTCGAGAATGGACAAGGAGAAACTGCCAGTAGTCACAGAACTGCATAAACCTGCTAGAAAGAATTATCCAGGTCGTCGCGTGCAAACGCGTTATATAGACGAGACGTGGCAGGCAGATTTGGTTGAAATGCTACCCTATGCCCGTGAGAATAATGGCTACAAGTATTTACTTACCGTTATAGATATTTTCTCCAAGTACGCCTGGGCGGTTCCTGTTAAAAGCAAGAGTGGACCAGATGTCACTTTAGCAATGCAATCTATACTTGTGCGGGATCGTGTGCCAAAAAACTTACACACCGATGAAGGCAAAGAATTTTATAATTCACATTTTAAAAAACTTATGCAACGATATGGCATCAATCTCTACTCAACGCAAAGTAATCTAAAGGCGACAATCTGTGAAAGATTTAATCGCACGCTTAAGAATAAGATGTGGCCACAATTCAGCTTAAGAGGCAATTATAAGTGGATAGACATTTTTCCTACTCTCATCTCCAACTACAACAATACCAAATATCGATCAATCGATATGCAGCCAAAAGATGTCAATGTCAACGATGAAGAGGAGCTGATTCAACGCTTTAAAAAACTGCGAAATATACCGAGGAGAAGACCAAAGTTCAAAGTTGGTGACAAAGTTCGAATCAACAAGCACGAGCACGTTTTTGAGAAAGGATACACCCCCAACTGGACAACAGAGATATTCACTGTGGATCGAGTTATGCTTACGAATCCAGTGACTTACAGGCTCAAAGACTATCAAGAACAACCCGTTGCTGGTGGATTTTATGAGCAAGAACTTCTCAAAGTTAAACATCCAGACGTATACCTTGTGGAAAAAGTAATCAAGAAACGTGGTGATAAAATATTTGTAAAGTGGCTAGGTTTTGACAGTTCACACAACAGCTGGATAGATGAATCAGATATGTAATCAACTTTGTGCGATGTTAAATCAACTCTGTACAATGTCGAACCAATGATGAATCAATGTTTAACCAACGATGAATCAATGCTGAACCAATGATCAATCAATGTTGAACCAACGTTGAACCAATGATGAATCAACGGCGATTAAATGTTAAACTAAATTATGAGATTTATAATAATAAGTTTACGCTTGTGCTAACTAGATGTAAGATTTTTGATAAATAAAAAAAGCCCTTCATATACATATATCATGTTTTTATTCAATACGACCCTTATACCTACTATTTACACTTGAACCTAATCTTTTACCAAAAGATCTAGCAATTCTTCATCACTATCGCTTAAAACATCATCGACATTCATTACGCTGATTCTATAATGCTCCCATGCGAGGGCGTCTGTACTGTTTGGGAGTAAGTATCGCTTATCGTCATAAGGATTCAGTGCAATCTTTTGCTGTTCAATAGCTTCGACGTTGTGTAGTCTTGACCTGATCACATATTGCGTTCTAGATTGGATACATAAATTTCGCAAGCATTCGGTGTAATCATCGAAGGTGATACTTTTCTTTACAACGGCTGCTTTTACACCTTTGGCTTTTTTAACAAATTCCCCACCATTGACACGGACACTATACATCTTACTGCGCAAACCAACAAATTCTGTAATTATTTTACCATTAGATTCATCTTTCATCAAACCCAAAACTTTCTTGCTTTTTTGCGGCATTCCAAAAATATTGTCTCGAGGGTAATCTGATGTGTCGAACTGTTGAATATTCTTTTCCATATCTTCCTTCATGTCGGCATAAATGTCCTGACACTTCACTTCATATATTAAACTGTCTGTGTCAGTGTACAAGAGTTTGCAGTTGTTACGATATTATTTACGCCTGTAATCGTAGTGAAAATCATAAATTAGGATTTTAGATACATCCAGCACTGTCAGACCCACATAGATTGGCTTATTAAAAAAAACTTCTGTCTTTCTTAACTCTATAGCCTTGAGATTTTCACTGAAAATGGCTCGGCTGTGGAAGTTCGGTTTAGCTATGAGGGCTTCTGCTCCATACCTACCCTCCCATTTCGCCACGAGTTTCACGTTTACATGCTTTCGTACGTTCTCCATTGTCTTACCGTAAACTGCATTATTCATCAATTTGTATTTTAATTCATCCTTGTACTGCTTATAGCTGAACACGCGTTTAGCAATATCGTTTTTGTTAGGGGGATATATGACTGATAATATAGCCCACTTGAAGCACTCATTGTCGTTCATATTTTGCACGTTAACACATGCTTTTTTTCTCTTGATCCGTAAAGGAAGATCAATGTAAGAGCTGCCTTTCATAGGGTTTAGTTTGTTGATATTCTCTTATAATTTCACAATAGAGTGTAAGGTCCATCCAGAGTCTTTCTCTTGAAACTCCTCCATTTCAGTTAAGATAGGGTATCTTGCGTTGTTGGTAAACCATATTTTCAAATCCGTGGTGACGTATATCTCTTCATTTTTTTAATTAAAGTTCTTCACATCAGGATCCTCCTTACCAATCTTTAGATAATATGCATTTAGCACAGTGTTGATTTTAAAAGCTCTATGTTCACGCAAGGATCGGTCTACATGTATAACAAATAGAACTTGGGCCTCATCAAGAAAGGCAAGAACATCCTTGTGAACCAGGTTCACAATAATGCATGTTTTCACTCGACTATCGAATGCCTTGTCGACGTCAATCCACTGCACTCGATCGTTAATGTCATTGCGTTTCTTCTGAAGTCCGCTGCCCTTTTTAGCGAGAATCTCGAATCGAGCTTTAAAACATTCCAAGTGTTCAATAATATTTAGGCACTTTCTTTTCTGATTTATTGACAGTCGTGGTATACATGACAATTCCTTTCGCACTGCTTTTAAACATAGTATACACTCGTTCCGCCATCGATTAACTTTGTTTAGTTGTACGTTCCCCGATGATGATGATGATGATGATGAAAGCAGGGTCATTACATCCTCGAAAGCAGGAATAAGTTTCACACACTCATTGAGGATCATTTTTTACTAGATGTCGACTGTCTACACTAATAATGTTCTAACTTCACAAGTTATTCTTTCTGTTTTGATCATTTTATATTTACTATCCACTTTAATTGCACTGCCTCACACGATAGAATGACAGCACTCTGATTTGATGTCTTCTTTTATAGTCCGCTATCCCCAACTCCACCAATACCTCTAGAAGGTTCTAGAACTTAAGGATTACCCTAGCCCTATGTGTCGTTTGAATTCACCATGTGTGACATTGAAGTTACTGTAATTTAACGGACTTGATGGTGGCGCCATCAATTGCTGGTAACAACTTATTAGCTGTTGTCATCTTAGCACGGATATGAACCATCATCTTCTGTCGGTAAATATAAGGCGCCTCTGAATATGGGCCGGAGACCCCACGACGAGACGCCGCGGCATGTATCTGAACTTCGGTGTCACACTCTCGCGGTAAAACAGATATCACATTTATCGACTGTATGCTTAAAAACGTTGCCGGTAACAACTTATCGACTAGTGGCATATTAACACGGAACGATTATCGTTTATCAGTAAATTATCCGGCATTGTTTTACCGACTTTTAGCTTGGAACAGAACCCTGCCGCCGAACCGTCCGCGCCACCTACATAAAAGTTGCTTGTGGGTTCGGTCGGTGAAGCAGGGACCATGCTTATTGACTGAATCAAGAGTCTGCGCGAGTTACTGACTGTCGGTAACTGACCAGTGGCGCCATCAGTCGGTAGCAGCTGGAACTACGTAGTGGTGCCGCAGAACTGTCATAGCTATACTACTCGCGTGGATTGGCCCATTGACAAACTTTCGATGATCATGCTCGATCAATCAATAGCGACTTGGAATGTCAAAAAAAGGCTACATTGCTTATAGGAAGAAAACTTTATTTTTTATTTCGAAGGATTGTGGATGTGTGTAGAGACAGGAGGGCAAGGGGAAAGTATAGTAAGACGATAGAAAACGAAAGATTGAAAGAAACGCGCGAAATGATGATAGAAGTAATGGGGATGTATGAAGAAAAGCAGGAGAAAAGGGTGGACGAAATAAGGAAAGAAATCAGACAGGAAATGGCCGAACTTAGGAATGAAATGAGGAGATGGGAAGAAGTCAGGGAAAGGCTAGAGAAAAGGATGCAGACGTTGGAGGAAAGACTAGAAAAGAAGGAAGAGCCTAATAAAAAGGTAGATGAGTTGGAAGGAACAAAGAATAGAAAAGAAAGAGAGAGAAGAAATAAAAATAAACGGAGATAAAGGGTCTAAGATTAGAGGGTAAGGAGCTGATGGAAGGAGTGGAAGAAGTACTAAAAAGGATTGATGCTAAGGTAGAGATAGAGGAAGTGCGAAGTGTAGGAAGGGAAGATCGAAGAGGGGAGAGAACGGTACTAGTGAAACTAAAGAAATGGAAACATAAGAGGGAAGTGATAAGAAAGAAGAAGGTGTTATATGGAAGTTCGGAGAGAATAGAAGATTATTTGACATGGGTAGAAAGGAACATGCAGTATAAGCTATGGAAAATAGCGGAAGAGGATTTAAAAAAGGGGAGAAGAACATGGGTCAAGTATGGGAGAATACAGATAGAAGGTGTATGGTGGAATTGGGATGAGGAAAGGGAAGAGTTAGTAAAAAATGAGGTATCGGGAAACTAGGAGAGAAAGGAACAGGAGGTAAAGAAATAAGAAATAGTGAGAAACCAAAAGAGACAAGGAACGAAAGTAGGGAAGATTGGAGGATATGCTACTGGAATATAGCAGGCTTAAAAGGAAAGGATAGGGAGTTTATGAGAAATTTGACGCAATGGGATGTAGTAGTAATGATAGAGACGTGGCTAGATGAAAAGGGATGGGAAAGAGTAAGGACAAGATTACAAAGAGGTTACAAATGGCAGGTTAAAAATGCGAAGAGGAAGAATAAAAAGGGCAGAGCAATGGAAGGAATGGTGATGGGAGTAAGGAACGAATGCGCAACAGAGAATGATAAAAAAGAGTTGAAAGAACATAAAGAAGGATTAATAGTAGAAGAGATGAATATGGGAGGAGAGAGGGGGAAGATAGTGGGGGTTTATGTGAACGGTGATATGCAGGAGAAAACAGAGGAGATGAGAGAACTGATGGAAGAAAATAAGCAAGAGAGTAGGCTCATAATAGGAGGTGATTTTAATGCGAGAACAGGAGATAGAGGAGGAAGGGAATGTGATGGAGATCGAAGAAGAAAATCCAAAGACAAGATACTGAATGGGGAGGGAAAGAAGTTGTTGACGAGCCTAGGGGAGATGGGATGGTTTATCCTAAACGGAAGTATAGAGGGGGGATGAGGAAGGGGAATATACACGTTCAGGAGGAGAGAGGGGAACGATAATTGATTATGTGGTAGTGGACGACGAAGTAAGAGAGATGGTTAAGAAACTAGAGGTGGGGAAACTATGTAGATTCGGATCACTTTCCCACGATAGTGACAGTAGAGGGAGAAATGAGTAATACAATAAGGCTCAAAAGGAAGCAAAAGTAAAAAAAGCAGGAAGGGGGGATTGTTCAATGGAACTTAAAGAACATTTTAAAGGAAAAATCAGGAATATCAAAAATAACAACAAACAAAAAAATTTCAACGAAAAAGATTAGTTTTTTTACAAATAAAAACGTAATCTTGACTAAAAAAGATCAATTTTCGACAAAAAATGTGAAAGTTACACTTTCAGGTAAGAAATTAATTTTGAATTAAAAAAAAGAAATTTCGAGATGATAGTCAAATTTAATGACAATATTCAAATTTTCAACAAAATATTCAAATTTCCAACCCAAGGGAATGCATCTTTAAACAAATAAATAAATTTTTAACAAAGTGATTAAAATTTTACCAGATTGCATAGTTGAATTTTCAATTTGAAAAAAATTCATTTTCAACCATAAAAAGAACATTTTCAACATGAAAAATTAATTTTTCAACAAAATAATTAAACATCTAACCAACGAAATGAATTTCAAACAAAAATAATCTTTAACTGGAATAGTTGAATTTTCACTTTTATAAATTAATTTTCAACCGAGAAGAGAAAGTTCTACGAAAAAAGATGAATTGTCAAAGAATAATGTAATCATAGATATTTCGAACAAAAAAGATGATTTTTCAATAATACCGTTGAATTTGCAACCAAATAATAAAATTCTTAACTGTTTTTTAATTTGAATAATAATTGGTTGAAGATTCATAATTTTAGTTGAACTGTGCTTTTTTGGTCAAAAAGTAGTTTTTTTACTATTGTAAATATATTTATTTAATTGAAAATTCATATAATCAGGTTGAAAATTCAACTGTATTTAGTAAAATTGTTAACAATTTTACTTAATAAAAATAAATTTGAAACGTGTTGTGTTGTCCATTTGGGTGCACATATTTGGTTACGGCTTATACTTTGATAACTGAAGTTCATGCTTTTAGATTAAGCATCAGGTTGCGTCATGCGTCAAAATTCAACAGAAATGATACAAGGCCAAGGCAAGGCATGCCCGAAACCGTTCTTATATCGGGAGTCAAGTGTATTCGTCTTAGAGTTAATGAAGGTTGAAGGTGGAATAAGAAGATTCAATTATTTTAAATATTTTTCTTTATTTCTGTTCTTCTTTCTGTTTTTCCATGAAATATTTCAAATCAACCTGGTCTCTCTTTCTTCAAGAAGGGACACCGCGGCTAAACCTGCTACCAGGGTCTGCAATTTAAAACACATTTTTTAGCATTTCTGCTCTTTGTATATGGCATTTTTTTAATTTTAATAGAACTCTTAAATAATAAAAGTTTTTCCAATGTTATTGAACTTATTCTAAAGGTAAATTTGTGTAAAATCACAGCAACTTGTCAGCATAAATGTACAATTTTCTTCTAGCCTGCTGCAAAATGTTTAAGTTGAAGTAAAAAAGTTGTGAAAATTCAAAATCGTCTCATTTGTAGGAAGTAAATAATAAGAATCGAATCAATGCATATTGCAAAGAACTTTTATAGATACTTACTCCTTATTATTTAGCACAATGCAAAAAAATGTACAATTACGCTGACAAGTGTTTACGATTCTACAGAAATTTCCCTTTAAAGCGGATCCAGAAACATTGAAAACCACAAATCAAGCACAAATAACAAAAATTGTTTGTCCTTTCAGATGTTATTTACCAATTTTTGTAAATACTGGCGGCCATTTCCATAAACTATGTTACCAGTTCAGACTTAACCTCGTTTGGTTAAAAATGTTATAATTGTTTGTAAGTTTAATTATTTTGTTGAAAATGCAACTATATTGTCAAAAAGTCATCTTTTCATGAAAAATTCAACTACTTTGTTAAAAATTCATTTTTTTAGTTGAATATTCATCTCTTTGGTCGAAAATTTAATTATTTTGATGAAAATTCGTTTTATGTTTAGTTAAAACTCAATTTTTCGAACTGATAATAATTAATCATTGACTGCAACTTGACAAATTTCTTAAATTAGCACGTACACATTTTATAATAAATAGATAAACAATGGTACTTTATATCAAACACGATTGAAATTTTAGAATTATAATATTCACCATTTACGTGAAACGCATCCACTCCAGCCAAAAGTACTGCAGCAGCCATGATGCACAGGACATAAGATAGCTTCATAATTTTTCTTTTTACGTACAGTTCTGAATATGTTGAAAGTTGCAAAGACTTTTCGGGTTTGCAGTATTGTTGAAATTTTGCGTCGCGACGCCTCTTTTATACTCTTTCAAAAAGCCTCATACCATAAGCCCTTCTTCGGCCCAGTCTAATTATCGTTTTTCTTATCTATGTAGTAATTAAAAAAAAAAGTGCAAGAGTAAAGAAATTACTCTACCTCGTTATGCGCTTTTACTGAAGGTTAATGATAACGTAATTGAACTAGTTTGACTCGTATTGCAGATAATAAAACTATCAGAAATGATAATAAAGTTGCTTTCTTTTCCGGCTAAATGAATTCGTTAAAAAATTATTTGAAAATAATAAAAAAATAAATTTTCCATAGTTGACTTCAAAATTGTAATGTTTCTGAGATAAACATTTGCATCATTTGTACATGATCACAAAAATCTAATTCTTTTGTAAAAATATCTCAACATTCGGTAGTCTTCAATTTTTAAAGTTGTAGTTTGAAGCAACAAATTATTTAAGTACTTTAAAATTCAAGGACCATAACGTCATTGATTGCGGATTTCTTTATACACCAAACTCTCGGTTTCAGTCCAGTTTCGGGTGTTGTCTGAAAATAACCTTGGCCACAAATCGGGAGGATCCAAACGTTAACAGTCAGGGCCGCCTGAACCATTTCCAATTGGAATGCATAATATTGCGCAATATACTCGACTGAGTACTCGCGCACTGCGGCCCTTCAGAGGCGAGAGTCGCAACCTTACACTCGCCCTGCACGCTGAGAAACTGCGTGGGCCAGCAGTTCTAGGAAGACCGTGACCTGGTGAAATTATAATCAAATTATAATCTAACCAAAATATTATGTTTCCTATCAATATTTTAACATTTAAAAGCCATCAATTTTTTAAATTTAAATTTAAAGAACCAAATTATTCGACTGATTTGAAATTTCAAGACCAGAACGATGATTGCGAATTCATTTTTAATCCGAAATAATTAAATTGAATTATACATCAATTATACATAAGAATCTTTTTTTAAATAGTACACGAGATATTTTTTCCAAATTATATTTCACTGCTTTAATTGCTATTAATTTATTTCATCATATTATATAGGTACTATATAATTATATGCAAGGGATTTATAATTATTTCTTCTTATTTCAATTGATTTTTGACGATTATATATTTATATATTTTGAACGATTCTAAAAAATTTCCAGCCACTTAAAAAATTTTAAGGAAATAAAACAAAAGTTTTATCATTTTCAAAGATTTTAAGTGATATCAAAGAATTGCACAAGATTGAAGGGATTTCGAGGACATACAATTATTGCAAATGATTTACATAATTTAAAATATTTTGAGCTATTTCAAAAGATTCCAAAAAATTTCAAAAACTTCCAGGGATTTTCAAGAATTCCAAATCTATGAATTTGTAAACTAAAGAGGACATTTTTCAACCGAAACTGGAATAGTTAAAATTTCATTTTAAAAAATCAGATTTTCGTAAAAAAACGAATCTTCTACAACACAGTTGAAATTTTCTACCAAACCGTTGAATTTTCCAGAAAAAAGACTAATTTTCTATACAAAATAGTTAAATTTTCAATAAAAAATATTAAAATTTTCAAGTCAAAAAGACGATGTTTCAACAAAAAAGTTTAATTTTCAACCGGAAAATGTGAGTTTTCAAGGACAAAAAAAAATAATTTCTCCAGCCTACCTTTTTTACAAAAAACCGTTTTTTGGTAATTGTTCATTTGATCACGGTGAAAAATCAGGTCACTACAGTCGACAATATTTCAGTTTCACATTTTCTTAACGTGAACGAATTTTAAGCTAATTGAATTTAAATTTTCAACAAAATAGTTGAATTTTTAACCAAATTGTGAAATTTTCAACCAAATGATCAAATTTTAAACAAAAAA
>CAKNXH010055928.1:12810-54455 GCA_932178445.1 Andricus quercusramuli | reverse complement strand
AAAAGATACATTTTCAATTTAAAAAATGTATTTAAAACATTTTTTTTAACGAAATAGTTAAATTTTTAAACAAATAGTTGAATTTTCGATTAAAAAAGATAATTTGTTTACCAAAAATAGAAAAATTAAATGTTTATTTTAAAAAAGATGATTTTATAACCAACCAAGATCAAGAAGATTATTTTTCTACCAAAAAAGACGAATTTTAAACTATAAAATATAAATTTTTAACCATATATAGAAAAGCTACATTTTCAGTTTAAAAAATGAATTAAAAAAAAATGTTCAACGAAATAGTTAAATTTTCACCCAAAGAGATGGATTTTCAACTAAACAGTTGAATCTCCAAATAAAAAAATTATTTTTTAATAAAGTGGTTCAGCTTTCATCCAAGAAATTCAATTTTTAATCAAAAAGATGAATTTTCAACGAATAATGTAATATCAAATATTTCAACCAAAATATATTTTAATTTAAAATAAAAAACAATTGAATTCTACAAAAAGAAAAACGAATTTTCAACTAAATACATAGTTGAATCATCAGTCAAAGAAGATTAATTTTCAACCAAACAATTTTATTTTCATCCAAAAAAGTTTAAATTTCTACTAAAATAAAACAATGTAACCTTTTTTTTTAAACTCTATAAATCACTATTGATTGATCATGAAAGGTCATCGACGGTTCGTCGGTAGGTAAATCGACGCGTCTCGAAGACGCGAACAATTACATTATACAGTACTATTATATTCCGAATACAGAAAAAAAATCGTCTTATAAACATAAATAATTTTTGTTTAAATATTAAACAACGGAATTCGTAGGCCGTACTAGGTCGTGAAGGATTATTCAATAGGTCATTCGATACGTCTCGAAAACGCGAACAAATACCTCATATACAGTTCTGTTATATTTTTAATATTTAAACAATTTTCTCTATATGAACAAAATAAACCATATATTTTGAAAAATAATAAAGAGGTATTGCTAGACCATAAGAGGTATATGGACGTTTCTTCAATAGGTGATTCAAAGCGTCTCGAAAACGAGAACAAATATATCAGATATAGTGCTGTGGTATTCTTAATATCAAGAAAGTCTTTTTGATATAAACAGAATAAATTTTTTTTTGAAACTTTATAAATCGCTACAATTAGGTGATAAAAGGTTCAGCAATTGGTCGATTGATGCGTCTCGAAGACGCGAACATCAGATATATTATCGCTGTATTTTAATTATAAAGAGTTTTTTTTTCAATTAAAAGTGGTAAATTTTTTTTCAAAATCCTAAACGCGAAAAAAACCTCTTCTAATGGCCATTGATGTTTTCTTTTTCGAGAGATGTAGATATTTTTGGATTTGAAAAATTAGGTCATTACCAACCTCCCCCTATGAGGAAGCAAAAATTGTTGGTTTCGAAATTGGAGATTCTAGAATGAAGTATTTTTGAAATTCATCCTTTTGAAATTCAAGATAAATCTTCCTCGTTACTTGAAAGAGAAGATCTTACTTCTATTTCGCCATGTTGAAGATCCGGCATTGAATTTCATTCTTTTGTTTCTATTTTTTAAGTTTATTTCTTTATTTGTTTTAAGGTTATATAAATATAATTTTCCCAAGATTTTTGAGAAAATTACAAACTTTCTGTTGAAGATTTCAAATATATCAAATCAAAATTACTAGAAAAAAGATTTTAATTATAAATAAAAAACAGTTAAACTTGAAAAATAAAATTTAACAAGTTAGTCTGAGACCGGCAATCTAGAGGACCTGGGTTCGGATCCCAGTGGAGCTTGAGAGCAATTTTTTCACAATGTAGAAATAAAAATCAGTATTAAAAATATTGATTTCAGACCAGTAGACAAAAAACAATCAACATCAATTTATTTTAAAAGCCTTAGGTTTAAAAGTCTAATGTGGAGATTTTTAATCTATTTAATAATCTTACATTTCTGAGGCCCCTTAAATTCTCAAATATACAAGAAACCCAAGATTTGATTGCAGACTCATTTTCTCGGGCAAATTTTCTTTCCTGTCATTACGCAAGATTACATCCTTGAATTAAGGGACGCTTCCCCTCTTTTCCCCAAATAGAAATTCATCACGTTCTTCAGTCTTCGATGTCGGTATGCTATAGATCGAGGAATAAACTTTGTTACGAGGCTGCACGGAAGCTCGATGAGAGCAGTATTTTTACTCTTGAAGAAACTAAGATTCTCGGCTCTAATGGCTTGAAAGCGTCGAGTTTCGAGAGGAAAATTACATCCCATTCCCATCTTCACAACACAAAATGTATTGAAAAGCAGTGAATTTTAAAGAAAAAATATCATCTTGTCAGGCTGATTCATTTAAGTCTCCACGGTCGCTTCCGACTTTTATTAAAAATACTAGCATTTGCCTGGATGTTTGGCCAGGGGAGAGGAAAACTGCAGAAAACCACCTCCCGGATTCAGCCGGTTTTTTAACGGTCGAGTTTGAAGGCAAAAGAGATCGGAGAGAGTTTATTTTATGAATTCCTCTTTTTTGCCCTGTTTTCAAGAAACTTCCCCTTTTTCTTGTTTTTTCGCTTAAATTAATTATTTAACTGAAAATTTAACTCCTGCCATCTGATTAAAAATTTCATTATTTTTTCGAAAATTCAAATTTTTAGTTAAATTGTTATTTTATTTGGTTGAAAACACAACTGTTTTTGTTTGAATAAATATTTTTTTGTTTAAAAAATCGACCATTTCGATTGCAAATTCCTCTTTCTTTGTATAGAAGTTATCTTTCTTGGTTAAAAATAAAAATTTTGTTTGTTGAAAATTTAACTTTTCGGATTGAAAATTAAAATTTCTTCTAAAAACTTCGTCTTTTTATAGAATATAGAATAGAATAGAAAATTCATCATTTTGGATTTAAAATTCTTCCTTCTTGGTTGAAAATTAATTTTTTTTTTAAATTATCTTTTCGGGTTTAAAAGACAAATATTTTCTAAAAATTCTAGTATTAAGCTTGATAACTTAACGTATTGGTTGAAAATTTGTTTTTCTTTGGTTTTTAATTTCATCTCATTTGGCCTTTAACATTTGACCTTTAATCGTTAATCCGTGCTGTTAATCAAGCTGAATTTACCTCTTTACTCAGTTCATTAAATTTAATTAAAAATTTTCCGGTCACTAGGTGCGGCTTATCGATTTTAAAAACTCGTAATATTTAAAAGCTGATAAACAGTTTCTGTTTTCGTAAAAAATGTTGGTGAACAAACAATTTGCTCTTTATTTTTTAACGCTTGTATTTCGAAACATAAAAACTTCAAAAAAATTTAATTTTGTTATATTTTAATGTTCGTATTTAAAATTTTAATTTTAATCAGTGGAAATTGAACGATATCAAATTTAACTTTAAAGACAATAATTTCCTGACCGAAGAAATTTCCAGATTTATAGGTTTTCAATGAGAATATTTCCAATTGTACTATATTTTAATTTTAAAAACTAAAATTCACAAGGCTTTAAAATATTTAAAAAAATTGTATTTTTAAGTTTTTTTGTTTAGAAAATCTTGCTTGGTTAAATTTCTGTGGTAGTAAAGAAAATGACTGAAAGGTGGAAGATAATCTTATCGTACAAAGCAATATACGAGGTCCTCAGTAAATTCTGTAAACCGCAATCTCAGCCAGAAAATTGGATTTCGATTTTGTTGGAAGTTGAACGAAGTTTTGGCGATGTTAAAAGCTTCTGATATTTTTTTCACCTTATTGCCTTTGACACAATTAGAAAATTATTTGGTTGAATCAACAAAATTTTTGTTAGTTCTACCATAGAGTATGGTTATTATATGAGCAACAAAACACTTGGGTGACACAACTAATTTTTTTAGTTATTTTAATCAAAGCTTTTGGCAGATAGGGTATTTGGTTGCTTCAACAAAAAAATGTTGTTGCTTCAATCAAATATTTTGTTGAATCAACTAAAATTTTGTTTGATTCAGCAGGATTTGTCGAGTTAGTTTTTTTATCTGAAATTTTAAGTATTCCATTTTTGGTTGGAAATTGGTCGTGTTTAGTTGAAAATTCCACGATTAATTTTTTCATTAAGAATTCATATTTTTTGGGTGAACATTCAACTACTTGGTTAAAAGTTGAATTATTTTGTTGAATATCCGTTTTTTTCTGTTTGTTGAACATTAATATTTTTAACTAAAAATGTAACTATTCGATTTTCGGTGATGTATTGATCGTTTTTAGTTGAACTTTAAACTATTTGGTGAAAAATTCGTCTTTTTTGTTAAAAAAAATTAATCTTTTTGATAGATATTTAAACTATTTTGCTACAAAAAATTCTTTTTTTTTTTTTTTTTTTTTATTGTTGAAAATTAAGTTTTTTTAACTGAAAATTCGTCTTTCTGTCTTGAACTTCTGTTTTTTTTTGTAAAAATTTAAAATTTTTAATTTATCATTAACTTTATGATTGAAAATTCATATTTTTGGTTTGAAAATTCAACTATTTGGTTATAAATGCAACTGTTTGTTTGATAATTTTTTTTTAACTGTAAGTTTAACTATTCCATTTAGGGTTAACAAATTATCGTTTTAGCTGAATATTCAAATATTTGGTTGAATTATCGTCTTTTTGGTGAAAAATTATTCGTTGTTAAAAATTAATATTATTAGTTGAAGATTAATCTTTTTTATTGAAAATTGATATATTTTTTTTTATTTTTTTTTTTAATGAAAATGGCTCGTTTCTTGTCTAAAATTAACTATTCGGTTGAATATTACCTTTTTTATTTAGAATTTATATTTTCCGGTTAAATATTTAAATGTTTCGTAGAAAATTCGTTCTTTTGGCTTGAAAATTCGACTTTTTTCTAAAAAATTCAACTATTTATTCAAAAATTCACTTTATGTTTGAAAATTTATATTTTATGTTAAAAATTCATCCGTTTTGTAGAGAATGCGCCTTTTAGGCTTAGAAATTCAACAATTTGATATTTCTATTTTTTGGATTGAAATATTTTGTTGAAAATTCGTATTTTTGATTGAATTCAACTGTTTTTGATTTAAAATAAAAATATTAGTATGTTTAAAATTTTTTTGGTCGAAAATTCAACCGTTTTGTCTTCTTGGCTAGAAAATCCATCTTTTTGGATTGAAAATTCATATTTTTGGTTAGAAAAGTTCTTGGTGGAAAATTCAACTGTCTTCTAAAAAATTCATCTTGTTGGCTTGAAGATTCAACTATTTGGTTGAAAATGAAACTATTCACGTTGAAATTATTTTTGTTGTTGAAAATACTACTATTTGGTTGAAAAATCATCTTTCTTGGTTCCATCTCTTTTGGTAGAAAATTAATCGTTTTTGTTTAAAATTCAACTGCTGTGTTAAAAATGTAATAAATATTATGAAAAATCACTTGTATTTCCCCTGTTTTGAGAGTATTTTGAGCTGTGAAGTATGTTATTAACAAAACTATATTTTGAAATTATTTAACTTAAATTTAAGTTAAATATTTCTTTTTTATAGTAGAAAACAAAAATTTTCTCGAAGGAAAATAGCCTTCTCTCTTAAACTGAACCAGTGAAATTATCACTGGTTGAATCAGTATTTTGAATCATCACTGGTTGAATCAGTATTTTGATTTATCATTGGTGAACCAGTGATTTCCCTACTTTGACTGTATGAACCAGGGATTTTCCGACTTTGACTGGGTGAACCAGTAAGTCGCTTAACTAAACTAACGTTACTGAATAGTGAATATACCAGTGAATTTAAATGATAGATTCAACCAGTGATGTAGCACTCCACACGGTCAGGACATGAACCTTCAGTCGTACTACAGTTACTGAGTAACCAGGGAACCTCACTGACTAAACCAGTGACGAAATTCCATTGAGTGAACCAGTGAAATACTTCTGGCTTTTCAACCTGTGAAATTACCACTGCTTGATTCAGTATTTTGAATTTTCACTGGTGTACCAGTGATTTTGAGATTCTGATTGGGTGAATCAGTAAGTGACTTGAATAAACCAACGTTACTGAATATACCAGTGACCTTAAATGATAGATTCAACCAGTGATGTAGCGTTCCACGCGGTCAAGACATCAACCTTCCGTCGTCTCGTGCGCGCGTGTCGCCGTACGGCTAGATGACTACTGATACTGAGTAACCAGGGAACCTCACTGACTAAACCAGTGACGGAATTCCATTGAGTGAACCAGTGAAAATTCACTGGTTGCCAGTTACACATTTCTGGCTGTTTCAACCAGTGAAATTATCACTGGTTGAATCAGTATTTTGAATGATCATTGGTGGACCAGTGATTTTCCGACTTTAACTGAGTGAACCAGTAAGTGACTTGAATCAACCAGCGTTACTGAATATACCAGTGACCCTAAATGATAGATTTAACCAGTGATGTAGTGCTCCACGCCGTCAAGACATGAGCCTCCAATCGTCTCATACGCGCGTGTCGCCACACGATCGGTGAACCTCACTGATTGAACCAGTGGCGGAATTCCACTGGTTGAACCATTGACGGAATTCCACTGAGTGAACCAGTGACGGAATTCCACTGAGTGAACCAGTGACGGAATTCCACTGATTGAACCAGTGTCCGAATTCCACTGAGTGAACCAGTGACGGAATTCCATTAATTGAACCAGTGAAGGAATTCCACTTAGTGTGTTGCCCTCTTTTTAAGTTATTTTTTTGTCCAGAAATTCAATGCTAAATTATTACAGCAAACAGAGAAGTAGAAGCTCGTTAACTGTGCAGAAGTTAAAGTGAAACGTTCTAAATAAAAAACAAACGATGTCGATAGCAGCTGGCAGCTATAGTTGTATAATAGTTGTAACCAAGGTAAAACCTTTAAGGTTACCAGGGTAGGAAGGGAGAAAGTTTCGAACAATCGTACCACCAGTGACCGATAAAACTTTACCCATTTGAGATTCAACCTTCATAATTTCTCCACTGAGCAAAATTCAAAAGGGGAATTTATTTTGATGAATCCCATTCAAAAACTGTTTTCTGTGGAGGGGAAGGTCAGGGAAAACTTTTAATCCAGGTCATGAAAGTCGGGAAATTTTCTGCATATTATAAATAATTATATAAACCATTGCATTTTGAATTTTAATTTTACAGCTCAGTTTCGATTTTTTCAATCAATACAATTTTCGTGATGCAAAAAATTGTTTAATTTTCAACACTTGGAATTCTGTATTTTTCAGTTTTGAAAAGTTTAATGTAGTGCCAAAAATCAGGTTTCTAAAAAAAATTATTTTAATAATGTTTTTTGCAGCTGAATTTTTTCATATTGTCGCTTTTTCCAAATTTTTTAAAAATTGTTGAATATTAGTAATTGTTATCTTATTTTTTCGGGGAAAACATTCTCTGCAACTTTGTTTCTGATTTTAAAAGTAATATTTTCTCTGGGGGTTTTCAAGATTATTCACTTATTTTCAAAAATTGAAGCAGTAGAGTTGTAGGGAATATTTTAGCCGAAAAGATACGTTATGACTTATTCAAAATTAACCATTTTTTGAAAATTGTCAATAAGCGATAGTAAGAAAAAATTCAATTACAAAAGCTATTGTTAAAATAATTTTTTTCGTAAGTTTCAAACTTTTTAATAACAAAAAACATTAAATTTTAATGCATCTTTTTCATTTTTAATAGAAAATAAACATTTTTAATAACTATTTATTGGTTAAAAATTATTGAACACTTAAAGTCGAGCTAAAATCAAATATGTCAAAAAAATCCAGAAAATTCTAAAGAAAATTTCATTGTTTTATAGGATTTTACCAAATTTTAGGAAACATTGAGTCAGTAAAAGATCTTTAGGACTTTTAGATAGTTCAAAATATTTTATTTTTTCGAAATTTCTCCATGCTTGAAAATATTGTTAATAATATCTTTTGAAATGATTCGAATTTTTCCTTGAATTTTTCAAGTATTCTGCATAAACCTTCTAAATATCTTTCCAAATTATTGAAATTCTTCCTATTTTTTTTTAATTTCGCGTAATTAAACAAATTATTTTAAAATCTTCTGGATTCTTTTTTGTCAATTTTGGAAATCTTTTAAAGTGTTTCGAAATATTTTTAAATATTCTCTAAAAATTAATTTTTTAATATAAAAAGTTTTAAATTTTCGCAGAAATCTTGACTTTTGTTTATTCTCTTGATACCTTTCAAAATTATTAAAAAGCTTGTACAATTTTTCTTCGAAATCTTCAAAAGTCTACATTTTGTTTCAAGTTCTTAAAAATCTGTTTCAGTTTCAAATTATTTTTGAATCTTTTTAAAACTTCTGAATATCGACTTTAGTTATTAAATTCTGAGATTTTTACTATAATAAACAATTATGAGTGAAATTGAAAAACTAAAATCATTAAAATTTGGAAACAGTAATTATTATCCACTTTAGTACTTTAGAATTTATATTCCTTCCAATTTCAATGCTTGGTAATTTGGAGTTCTAAATTTTCTTCATTTTTCTTTATTTTTCATTTTTTGGATCTTTGCGAATTTTTAGAGCAAATTTCAATTTCCATGAATTTAAATTTTTCCAACCATTTTTTCAAAAGTATTCCTTCTTCCGAATCATTTCATCGACTTTAAAAATTGGATTCCTTTCGAGTAAAATTTAAAAAATTTTGAATATTTTCAAGATTATTATTTGTCTTGTAAATTCATGTATCTTTTCAATTTCGAGAAATAAAATCGAAACTAAATAATGAATTCACAAATTGGCCCCCATAAGTCAGAGTCGAGCTTAGGAAGTTATTCAGAGGTGGATTTGGCATCCAAGAAAATAGGGGAGGATTTTTTTTCGACTCGTTACTTTTCCAACTCCAGCCCTCTGACCTTTGACGGGTCCGCAAATTGGGAGCCGTTCCTCTTATACCAAGATAGCCAGAAAGTCCTCGAAAGTGTCGGAAATTAGAGGGTCGGACTCGTAGTTCCAGAACACCCACAATAAATCTAACGAGCCCACTTTCTTTTTGAACAAAAAAAATAATCGAAAGGAGGAATAAAATGAATTTTTATGAAACTATCCAATCATCTTATAGTTACATTTTCGACAAGCTAATTAAATTTTTAACCAAAAACAAAATAACAAAAATATTATTAATTTTATTCCCAAGATCATTTTTTACCAAAAAATACGAATTTTCAACAAATTATATCAATTTTCAATCAAATAGTTGATTTTTGAAACTAAAAAATATCCATTATTAACCAAAAATGGAATGAATCAATTTTAATTTAAAAAATGTAATTTTTCATTCAAAAAAACGAATTTTTGATAAAACAGTTAAATTTTAAACCAAATAGTTAAATTTTCAGTAAAAAATTAATTTTTGCCAAAAAAAAACTAGTTTTTATTAAAGTAATTCAATTTTCAACCAAAGAGATGAATTTTGCACTCAAATTATGAAACTTTAACAACAAACAAAAAAAACAGAATTTTCAAGAAAGCAGTTTAACTTTTAACGAGAGCTTATTCTTCAACCTAAAAAGATGAATTAACAAGATAAAATCGAATACCTATTTTATATCTCAACCAAGAAAATATTTTTATTTTCAATAAAAACCCGTTAAATTGAGCCAAAGATGATGAAATTTTTTAATCTAAAAGACGAATTTTTAACAAATTACATAAATTTTCAACCAGTTAGTTGAATTTTGAAAAAAAAAAATTCAATCATGAATGAAGAAAACTAAATTTTCATTTTAAAAAACGTATTTTCTACAAAACAGTCTAATTTTCTACAAAACAGTTGAATTTTATACCAAATTATTTAATTTTCTACCAAACTGTGGAATTTCCAGACAAAAAGACGGATTTTCTACAAAAAAGATAAAATTTTAACATATCAGTTGAATTTTATACCAAATAGTTAAATTTTCAGTAAAAAAATTAATTTTCACGAATAAAAACTAATTTTTATTAAAGTAGTTCAATTTTCAACCGAAGAGATTAATTTTGCACTAAAATTAGGAATCTTTAACAACAACAAAAAAGAATTTTTAAGAAAGCAGTTTAACTTTTAACCAAAGATTTTAATTTTCAACCTTAAAATATAAATTAGCAAGAAAAAATCGAATATTTGATCTCAACCATGAAAAAAATTTTATTTTCAATAAAAACCCGTCAGATTGAACCAAAAATGAAATTTTCACCAAGAGATGAATTTTTAAATTTGAAAAACGAATTTTTAACAAATTACGTAAATTTTCAACCAATTAAATGAATTTTGAAAAAACAATGTTTAACCAAAAATTAAAAAAAAACTAAATTTTCCGAAAAAAATTAATTTTCAATTTAAAAAAAAACTAATTTTCTACAAAACAGTTTAATTTTTTACCGAACAGTTTAATTTTCTACCGAATTCTTTTATTTTTTACCAAACAGTTGAATTTTCCAGACAAAAACACGAATTATCTAGAAAAAGTTAAATTTTTAACATATTAGTTGAATTTCAAACCAAATAGTTAAATTTTCAGTAAAAAAATTAATTTTTACAAAAAAAAACTAATTTTTATTAAAGTTGTTTAATTTTCTACCAAAGAGATGAATTTTTAACCTAAAAAGATGAATTATCAAGAAAAAATTGAATATTTTATATCTCAAGAAAAAAAAAAGATTTTTATTTTCAATAAAAACCCGTTAAATTTAACCAAAAATGATTATATTTCTACCAAAATATATGAATTTTTAAATCTAAAAGACGAAAATTTTAACAAATTACATAAATTTTCAACCAATTTGTTGAATTTTGAAAAAAAATATTTAACCAAAAATGAAAAAAATAAATTTTCGTAAAAAAATGATTTTTCAATGAAAAAAAACTAATTTTCTGAAAAACAGTAGAATTTTTTACCAAATTCTTGAATTTTTTTACCAGAAAGTTGAATTTTCTACCAAAATCTTGATTTTTTTTTACCAGGCAGTTGAATTTTCAAGCGGGTAATTAAATTTTTATCTTAAAAAATAAATTTTTCACACAAAAAACTAAGTTTTATCAAAGTAGTTTAATTTCCAACCAAAGAGATGAATTTTCCACTAAAATTATGAATCTTTGGCAAACAAATTAATTTTGAAGAAACTTTTAGAGAGTTGAATTTTCAATCTAAAAAGATTAATTTTTAACGAAAAATGTAATTTGTAATATTTAAAAAAAAAATTTCATCTAGATTAAAACCAGTTGAATTTAAATAAAAAAGTCGAATTTTCAACAAAATACTTGAATCCTTAAGTAAAACAGATCACATTTCAACCAAACAGTTGCATTTTTATTTAAAAAAATTGATTTTATACCAAAAAAGACGAATTTTCAACAGCATACCTAAATTTTCAAACAAATAGTTAAATTTTTAACCAAGTGGATTAGTTTTCTACCAATAGAGACAAATTTTCAAAAAAAAGTTAATTTTCAACAGGCACGTTCGAATTTTTAACCATACAGTTGCATTTTTAACCAAATAAGATGAAATTTCGACAAAAATAAATTAATCTTCAAACCGAAAGAACGGAATATTCGACGAAAATTTAAACCAAAAATAATTGTTTGGTCAAGTCGAATTTTCAACCAAAAATAATTACTTTTAACCAAAATTGTTGTATTTCCAATAAAATAATTAAATTTTGAATTGAATAATACCATTTTTAAATAAAAGAGATGAATTCTTAACCCGAAAGTGCAAAAATTAACAAATTAACTGAAATTAACAAATAGCTGTTTAAAAATATTATTTATATTTATAATAAATAAATATTTTTAATTTGTTTTTAATGATCTCAGAAGAATCTTCGTAATTTATTCATGGCCTCTAAGTAAGAAACTACTATATCGCAATTATTTTTCATTTCGTGAATGAATTGAAAAAACGCGAGAACATAATTTTGAAAAATTCACTGCGAGCGGGATTAGAACCTTCGCATTACATATGATGTGCGCTACCAATTACACCACCGCAGTCCTTTAGTGAAAATTTTAGGACAGTTGAATAATTTTTAAATTGAAACTACTATTTCGCAATTATTTTTCATTTCACGAATAAATTAAAAAAAACGCGAGAAAATAGGTTAAATAAAATTCTCAAAGGAAAAAGCAACAAATTAAGAAATGTATAGAAATGAATAAATTCTTGATATTGATAACATTTTTCTTTTGTAGAATGTATTATTTATGAAAGCCAATTGAGCCTTCAAAGGTAATTTGTTCCAGAAGCCAAGTTTCGAGTTTCGCTTATTTATTTACCATTGTGCTTGCAAACGACGATGTTAAAAATATTTCTCTTGGAAAATGCGGAACATAATGCGGAAAAGCTCTTCGTGAAATCGAATATTATTCTCTTTGTAAGGGGACTCTTATTTTTCTTTATGAAATTTTCTACTTTCTTCTGTACGTGTGCGATTTCATATAAAAATGGACAGTCTGATTTTTTTACTAACAAATTTTCTTAAATTATTTTTTATTAATTATTTTAAATTCCTTAACAGAAATTGCAAGATTTTAAAAAACACAAAAATGTCGTGCATTTAAAAAAACTAAAGAGTCAATTTTCTCAAGCAGACCATCTCTTATTTGTTTCATTTCATTTTTCAAATTTAAAATCTAAAACATCTAATATTTCTAAATTCTGTAATTATATTATCCTATCCTATAGATGAAAACTCGTAATTTCATGGAGGAAGAATTTCTGTTAGCTATATTAAGTCATAGGGTGACCTCTATATTTTAAAATTAAAACTAATAGAATTATAAAAGAAGATTTCTCATTTTATCGATCGCCGATAATTATTTTGTTTATTTATTTTCACTATTACTTTCAATGTAAATTGTTTTCGAAGATATTAAATCTTTGGTTGCTATGACTAACTTTCTCAATACACGGCGTAAAATAAAGTGTATTTCAGTATTTTTCTACATTTCTAATCCAGTCGCAGATGTTCTTCTTTGTCATATGATATGCGCGTTATATTTTGGCCGATCTATACTATATTCTACTCGATTAGATTAGATGAATGACCAAATATTTTTATTTTGTGAACTGATTAATTAATTATTAACTGATTCTATTAAAACTTACATTTTCTGGAATGTGTTTAGAAAGTTATTGATAATTCAAATTGACCGAAATGAGAGTTCAAATTTGAAGAAAGAAAAACATCACGAAAAAATTATTTGAATATTTCAATGAAAAGTATAGATTTATGCTTAAATGATTATCTGAATTAAATTTTCAAAATCATATATTTCATGCTTAAAAAATACAAAGCAAAAATTATTTGAAAATGATAGTTTCATGCTTTTTATGTTGTAATCAGTTTATTTAATTATTGGTTAATTAATTTTGTTGACAAATTTGAATTGAATAAAGATTGAATTTAATTATTTTTTTCAATTAATTAACATAAATTGATTGTTTACTTGAATGTTATTTAATTGAATATGGGCTATTATTTTTTAAATAAATGTACCTATAGAAAGGAAATCTCAAGTTTGAAGGAGAATATATTATGTAAAAATCATTTGAGTGCTTCAATGAAAATAATTATGTAATGCTTTTTATGTTCTGAACTGATTAATTAATTATTAACTGATTCTATCGAAACTTACATTTTCTGGAATTAGTTTAAGAGGTTATTAATAAATCAAATATTCAAAAATGAAAGTTCAAACTTAAAAAATATATATAAAGTAAAAATTATGTGAATTTTTCAATGAAAATTATAGTTTAATACTTCTTTTAATGATTTTAACACATACAAATCAATAAACAGTTATTTTCATTAAAACATTGGAATAATTTTCACTTAAAAGTTGATTTACATTTAAAGTACCTCTATTCCAATAATGTAATTTCTGGCAATGTTTGTGATGTTGTGGAATGATTATTTTTCTCAAATTACTATAAAAGGTTACTAATAAATCATGTTTTCATAAATTAAAGTGAAAATTTCAAAAAATGTAAAGTAAAAATTATTTAAATGTTGGAATAAATATGGTAGATTAATGCTTGAATAAGTATCAGAATTGAATTTTCAAAATTACATATAAATATTTTATTCTTATTTTTTTAGAAAATTGCTATAAAAAGTTAATAATCATTCCAATTTTCAGAAATGAAATTTCAAGTTTGTAGAAAAATTGTTTGATGCTTTTTATTTTGTGTGCTGATTAATTAATTATTAACTGATTCTATTAAAACTTAAATTTTCCGGAAATACTTTAAAAGGTCAATAATAAATCAAATTTTCCTGAATGAAAGTTAAAATTAAAAGAAAAGTAAAAGTTATTTGTATGTTTTAATGAATATTAAAGCTTAAAGCTTCTTATATTGTGAAATTATTCATTAATTATTAGCTGATCATTTTTGTCGCTATATTAAATTAAATAAAGGTGAAAGTTCAGTTTTTTTTAGATTGAGTAACATAAATTGATAATTTAATTTAAGGTTATATAATTAAACATTGGATATAATTTTTATATTAAAAATTTATTGATATTCAAAGTACCCTTATTGTAATTAAAGAATTTTTCAAATGTGCCTGATTTTGTAAAATGAGTATCTGAATTTAATTTAAAAAAATATATGTGAATATCCTTTATTTTTTCTGAAATTAGTATAAAATGTTATGAATAAATAAAATTTTTAGAAATGAAAGTAAAAGTTTGCAAGAATGTCAAGTTAAAATTATTGGAATGTTTTGATGAAAGTTATAGTTTAATGCTTTTTATTAAAAATTTGTTTGATGTTGTGAAATAAGTATCTGAATTCTGCTTTCAATATTATATGTACATATATTTTACTTTTCTATGAAATTAGTTTAAGAACTTAATATTAATTAAATTCAGCAGGAAAATATAAAGTAAAAAATTATTACAATGTTTCAATTAAATAACTGTTCATTGCTTTTATGTGAAATGATTCATGAATATGTACATATATTTTGATTTTTTCTGGAATCAGCTTTAAACGTCTATAATAAATTGAATGTATCGAAATGCATTTTCAAATGAAAAAAAAAATATAATGTAAAAATTATTTGAATGTTCCAATGGAAATAATTGTTTAATGCTTTTTATGTTGTGAACTGACTAATTATATATGAACTGATTCTACTGAAACCTACAGTTTCTGCGATTACTTTAAACGATTATTAATAAAGTAAGTTTCCAGAAATGAAAGTTCAAATTAAAAAAATTAATAGAGTACAAATTATTTTAATATTTGAATGAAAATTATAGTTGAATGCTTCTTATTTTGTGAACTGATTAATTAATTATCAGCGGATTATTTTTTCACGATATTAAATTACATGAAGATTGAATTTTAAAAATTGATCATTTATTTTAAGGTTACTTAATTAAATATGGGCTATGATTTATATAATGAAAGTTGATTTTTTAATCAAAATACCTTCATTACAAATGTATAGTTTTTTTAATGTTTGCGATATTGTGAAATGATTATCTGAATTCAATTTTCAAAATTATATGGACATATGTTTTAATTGCCTTCTAGAATTAGTATAAAAGGTTATCAATGATTCAAAATGTCAAAAATACCATTTTAAAATTAAAAAAATATATAAATCCAACATCATTTGAATATTTGAATGAAAATAATGTTAAACATTGTTGTCCAAATTGATTAATGTGGACATTTTTATGTCTACATTAGCACCATCGCGCCGGCGCCGCCTTCCTTCATGATATATTTCCTGAATTTTCTTATATCTCCATTTAATATATTATAATTATATTAAATTGATATTTGTTTCCGGATTTATTATGTTGTTCAAGTCGAAATAAAAAGTTATTCGAAAATTGAGTAAATGAGAAAAATGAATATAAAAGTTAGCACGCGCTTGCGCGCGCAAATAATAGTCTAGTTTAAATAATACGATTTTGGATTCTTACAACTATCAATGTTGAAAAAATTGATATTTTAAAAAATTTATTTTATATGATAAAAAAATAAGTTTTTATTTATGAAGGAGTAGTTTAGCGAGGATAAAACTTATATAATTAAATTAAATAAACTTATAAAATTGGAAGGTGGCCTTTTTTCAAAAATTGACTGTTTTTTTCTCGAAAATTGTATCTCATTTTTGTATTTTTCGGAATCTTTCAAATTTTGTTAAGAAATTTGTCAGATTGTAGATAGAATTATAGGTTGCCACAAATAAAATAAAATTATGTAAATTTATTCTCAAGATCTAACATTTTAAATGCCTTGAAAAAAGTGAAAGAATGGTCTCGTTATTTTTTCCTTCTTCTTTAATTTCGATTTTAGCTTGAATTCAGAAGTTAAAAAAATTCGAAGAACAAAAAAAATAAGTGTCTGATCTCTTATAAAAAGTTTTAGAGTGAAAGGATTGGGCTCAAATTATTAGCCAGCGTCTGACTGCGTCTACATCCGGTCTGAGTTTGGCATAAAGATAAAGGAAGTAACACCAGATGAATCCAGACCCCTTCTATTTTAAATAAAGAAGACTAAACTCTAAGAATCTCAGAACGATTTGTCAATTCGTCTAATTTGATCTGCTTTAAATGACAAAGATATAATTTATAAATATAGATGAAACTTAAAAATTTAGATTTTCATCAAAATTAATTTTTCAAAATTGGTTTGCTTTTTAATAATAATTATTTTTGACTGAAACACTATTTTTGGTTTAAAGTTAATTTTTGGTTCTATTATATAAAAGTTTGCTATGATATTTTTGGTACAGAATTAATTTCTTTTGGTTCAAAATTCTACTATTTCGTTGACCATTTAATTATTTTGTTTAAAAATCAACTATTTTATTACAGTCATCTATTTTGGTAGAAAGGGTAACTATTTGGATGAAAATATACTTTTTTGTTGATAATTTATATTTTTGGGTTGGAAATTATACTGTTTTGTAGAAAATTCGGCTTTTTGGCTTGAAAATTCAACATTTTTTGGTAGAAAATTAAACTATTTGGTTGAAAACCAACTTTGTTAAAAACTCATATTTTCGTGTTAAAAATTTAATTGTTGCACATATTTTTTTTTTAATTGAAGATTCAACTATTTCGGCTGAAAACAAAATTTGGTTGTTAAAAATTCATATTTGTCAACTGAAAATTCTACTTTTTTTTGTATTATAGTTGCCTTTTTGGCTCGAAAATTTAACAATTTGGTAGAAAATTCAACAATTAGGTTGTAAATTCAACTGGTTTGTAGACAATCCGTTTTTCTTTTTATTGAAAATTTAACTATTGTGGTTAAAAATTCACTTTCTTGATGGAAAATTTAGATTTTCAACTATTTTGTAGAAAATTCGTATTTTTTGTTTGAAAATTCAACAATTGAGTTTAAAATCATTTTTTTTATTCATTTTTTTGGGTGGAAAATTCAACTTTCTATAGAAAATTCGTTTGAAAATGTATCTCTTTTGGTTGACGATTCAACTATTTGGTTGAAGATTCATCTTTTTTGGTGTAATTCAATTTTTTTTAATTCAAAAGTAAAATCTGTTTTCTAGAAAATTCGCCTTTGTGGCTTTTAATTCAACAATTTGGTAGAAAATTAAACTATTTGGTCAAAAATGAAATTTTTTCTTAATAATTAATATTTTTCGGTTAAAAATTCAACAGTTTTCTAGAAAATTCGCCTTGGCTTTACATTTTCATAATGTGGTATAAAATTAAACTATTTCTTTGAAAATTAACTTTTTTTGTTGAACATTCATATTTTGGGTTGAAAATTCAATTGTTTTGTAGAAAACTATTTTTTTTTAAATTCATGTCTTGTGGCTAAAGGTTCAACTAATTTGATGAAAATTCATCTTTTTTGGTGTAATTTAATACTTTTTTTATTTAAAATTAATATCTGTTTTGTTTGAAATGTCAACTATTACATTTTCGATTGAGATTTTTTTTTATTGAAAATTTTTTTGGTAGAAAGTTAATCAAACTTCACAAAGATTAAAGAAATATTTCACGAAGAATTCAAAAATTCCATAGAGATTTCAAAAGATTTCATTAAGCTTTCAAAAGTTTTAAAGATTTCAAAGATTTTACACAAATTTGAAAAGATTCCAAAAAAGTTTACAAAGATTTCACAGAAATTTCAAGATTAACAAAGATTTTAAATACTTGAAAAGATTTCAACGAATTCACGAAGATTTCAAAGATTTCAAAAATATTTCACAGGATTTCAAAGACTTTACAAAGATTTAAAAATATTCCCAATGATTTCACAAAGACGACTTATGTTCGAAAAAAAATGTAATTTAAGTTCTACTTTAAGTTAAGGTTTAAGCTTAATTTAAATTCGGATTTCTTTAAAAATTGTTGGCCAATAAAAATGAAATGGCTCATTTTTTAACATTTATAAGAAAAGTAGTTTTTACTTTACAATTTGGTTAAAATGTATTGAAACTTTTGAAAAAAAAAAAAAATTATTTTCTTGCGCAGGAGGGAAAGTCATTCCATGTTTCAGAGCTTTTCGAGATTTCAGAAGGAGCTGTAATTCAAAGGCTTTTATGGGATCAAAGAAAATGCTTTATATTACGATTAATCGCAGAGAGCTGTCTCGTGAAATATAGGACTTGATCAAATTTTGAAATAAATTTTTTTTTCTCGTAGATATATGATTGAGCCATTAATAAATAATTTTGTTTTGTTTGAAAATTCATCTTTTTGGTAGAAAATCTTAACTATTCCAGTTGAAGATTCATCTTTTTTGTTGGAAAGTCATCTCGTTGCTTGAAAATTTGACTACTTTCTTAAAATCTAATTTTTTTGTTAAGTTAATTTTTTTGACTAAAAATGGTTGAAAATTCGTTTTTTTTTTGTTTCAAATTAATTTTCTACCTGAAAATGTAGCTTTCCATTTTTTCTTAAATCGATCTTTTTTAGTTAAAAATTCGTTTCCATTGTAAGAAAACTAATCTTTTTGGTGGAAATTTCCTCTTTTTTTGGTAAAACTGGAATTGGTTGGTTGAAAATTAATTATCTTGTTAAAAATTCATATTTTCGAGTTGAAAATGCAACTGTTTCACAAAAAATCGTCTTTTGGCTTAAAGGTTCAACAATTTGGATTAAATGTTTGTCAGTCTTGACTAAAAAATCTTTATTTGTTGAAATTTGGTATTTTTGATTTGAAATTTTGAAATCTGGGTTGAAAGTTGAACTACTTTATTGAAAATTCTTTTTTTGGCCATTTTAATTGAAAATTAATCTCTTCGGTTGAAAATTAAATTTTGTACAAAATTTGTCTTTTTAGCATAAAATTAATATTTGCTGGTCGAAAATTCAACTTTTTTGTAGAAAATTTATCTCTTTTGGTTAAAAGTTGACGTACTTTATTAAAAATGTATTTTCTTGTTTGCAGAATTGCAGATTCATCATTTTAGTTGAGAATTCAACTATTTGGTTGCTTTTTTTTTATTGATAATTTATCTGTTTTAGTTGAAAATTGAACGATTTGTTTTGAAATTGATGTATTTTTTGAAAAAAAAAAAATTTGTTAGAAAATTAATTTTCTTAGTAGAAAATTAATTATCTTGGTTGAAAATTTGTTGGTTTCCTTAAGAATTAATCTTTGCAGGATAAAAGTTTAACTCTTTGGTTGAAAATTTAACTATTTTGTTGAAAGTTCGTTTTTTCTTAAATTATCCACTATTTAATATTTCATTCATAATTCATCTTTTTGTTGGAAAATAAACTGTTTTTGATTGAAGTTTAATATTTTTTGTTTCAAATACGACTATTTGGATACATTTTTTTTTGTAATCAAAAGATTCTAGTATTTTGTTAAACAGTCATTAAAAGGGCATTTAAAATTAAAATGGAACTGTCTTGGGTTGAAGTTTAATCTTTTTTGTTCAAAATTCGATCATTTGGTTGAAAATTCGTCTTTTTAGGTTGAAAATTTAACAATGTGTTTAAAAATTCAATTTAATTGTTGAAAGTTTTATTATTTTATTGAAAATTATACTTAAATTGGATTAAAATTCGATAACTCAGTCAAATTTTAACCAGTTCTAATAAAAAAAGGTTCATTACACATAGAATTAAACTCGCTTTGATAATACCTACAGCAAACAATTATTCTTGAAAAAAAAAAATTGTGTAGTAGTGGGGACACACGGCAGAAGTGAATCTTTGATGGCTTAACTGTGAAATTTTTCGTAAAGAATCATCATGAGTTTTGAGGAGATCACATAGTAAGAAAGTGCAGAGAGAGAGAGAGAGAGAGAGAGATATGGCATATATACATGTTCTGCGTAGCATGGCAGGAGTGGGGATATCGAAGAGGAGTCTTTAAAGCAATTGCGAATCACCGCACGAAAAGGACACGCGAATAGAGAGAGAAGGCATAGAAAGTATAGCGTAGCAGTAGTGGGGATATCAAAGATGAGTCTTTAGAGGAATTGCGAAAAAATGTGGGATTTTCGTCGTTACTGATTTGATAGTCAGAATTGATTTTTCTCTTTGACGTTGACCTTTTTAAGGCTTTCTGTAGCTAGATTAATATTTGATATTGGTAACTAAAGTCTGATTTGTATCATATTTTGGACGTACCCACTGCGATTTACTGGATGAATAATAAACATTGTTTGATACGAGTAGGTCTCCTAGCATAAAAATTTACGACCATCAGCCTGCGGTTAACCGTTAACTATTGTTGCAACTGGAAAAGTTATTGTCCCATAAATTCTCCGGTTATGTTGAGAACCTTAGTTTTAGTGTTAAGGACACTACTAAAAAAAAAAAGTAGAAAGCACATCTGATGCAAGTTTTACTTATCTCGTAAATGTTCACACCAAGAACGATTTTCCACTGAACGAGGCCGACAAGCGTAAAACACGAGCAATAAATTTGCTCAAAATTTTAGAAAAAATAAATTTTATTTATAATTGTTAAATTAATTTTTAAATTTCAATTTCGATTGAAATTTAAAAATCGTGATGCACAATGTAAATATCAATTATTTTTAACGAATTAGTATCAAGATCCTAATTTAAGAATGCTTCAGTTTGTAATTCTAAATGAAGCGTTAATAGCCAGTGTGTGGCAGTGGGGCCACATAACAGAAGTGAAAGTTTGATGGATTTACTTTGAAATTTTTCGTGAGGAATCATTAGTTTTTAGGAGATCGCGTAGTAAGAGAGTGCAGAGAGAGATCATGCTCTGGTTAGCGCTGCAGTAGTGGGGACGCCGCACGAAAGGGAAACGCGAAACGCTCGTTTTTTTCAATTCACTCCAGTCCCAAAAGAAGTTTCACTTCAAAAATTACACGATTTGAAATTAAAAAGTTAAAAAGTTAAAAATTGTGTTGTTCAAAATCAAAATAGATAAAAATTAGGTTACTAAAATTTTCTTCAGTTTTAAATCAAGTTCATTTTTTTATGTTATAACAATTTAAAATTCTAGAATTTCGGAAGCTTTCGATTTGTCAAATTTTAAATTCGAATTTGTAAATTTTCAATTTTAACGCTTTTAATTAGAAGTAATAAAATTTTAATTCTTTTGAGTTTTGAATGATCCAAAATTCTAATCTGAAAATATGCAATTTTTAATGTTTTGAAATTGTCCTATTTTCGAAATTTTAGTCTAAAATCATTTAATTAAGAGATTTTTCGATTCGAGAGCTTTTGTTTAAAAAATTTTCAATTTCCAATTATTTAATCTTAAACGCTTTTATTTAGGAATGATTCCAGGTCAATTCCTTTCCATTCCATTCGAAATATTCTCTTTTTCTCAAATTTTTGCCTAATCTAAAATTAATTTTAAATGTTTTAAAATCAAAATCGTCCAATATATATATATACACACACACACACACTTTTATTTAAACGCTTTTGTTTTGAAATTATCAATTATTATTATAATAATTAGTATTTTTTATATTACCGAAGAATTTAGTAGTGATTTTTGAAAATAATTATTTATTAAGTGACGCATAAAGCTATTAGTGTCTGAGAAAATAATTAGGGGGTCTATAATTAAATTTAAAAATCGATTCTGAAGACTAATTACGATAAGTTTACGTTGGAGGTTCTCAATTAGTTTAACGAGGCGAAAAGCGACTCAGGAGTTAAGATGCCGCACGAATTTAGATAATTGGTATATTTGTCAGTCGAAGGGAGTATCAGAATAACATGATTAAATTTAGAATTTATTTAATCGAGAAGTCTCAACAATGACAATTTCTCCATTGAATATCCACCCCTATTCAATTCTTATATAAGAAAATGAATTTTATATAAAAATCCAGAAAATCTGTAAATCAGGCAAAAGTAGCATGGCAGGAGTGGGGATATCGAAGAGGTGTCTTTAAAGCAATTGCGAATAACTGCACAAAAAGGACACGCCAATAGAGAGAGAAGGTATAGAAAGTATAGAATAGCAGTAGTGGGGATATCGAAGATAAGTCTTTAGAACAATTGCGAAAAAATGTGGGATTTTAGTCGTTACTGATTTGCTAGTCAGAATTCATTTTTCTTTTTGACGTTGACCTTTTTAAGGCTTTCTGTAGCTAGATGGAATTAAATTTGATATTGGTAACTAAAGTCCGATTTGTCTTACATTTAA
The DNA here is from genome assembly GCA_932178445.1 of Andricus quercusramuli. Taxonomy (NCBI): domain Eukaryota; kingdom Metazoa; phylum Arthropoda; class Insecta; order Hymenoptera; family Cynipidae; genus Andricus; species Andricus quercusramuli. The sequence goes on along the minus strand of CAKNXH010055928.1, from coordinate 31,881 downwards.
GAGAGTGCAGAGAGAGAGAGAGAGAGAGAGAGATCATGCTCTGGTTAGCGCGGCAGTAGTGGGGACGTCGAAGAGTAGTCTTTAGAGCAATTATTGCAAATCGCCGCACAAAAAAAACTTAAAAAATTACACGATTTGAAATTCAAAAGTTAAAAAAAGTTAAAAAGTTAAAGTTAAAAAAAAATCTTGCAACAGTCAGGGAATTTCTATAAAAGGCACTTTAAATAACTTTAAAGGATAATAAATTTGCAATTTTTTAATTTTAATTTAAAATTGTTCTGTTCCGTTGAAAATTCATCTCTTTTGATAGAAATTTCAGCTTTTTTGGTTAAAAATAAAACTTTTTGTTTTAAAATTCGTGTTTTTTGGTTGAATCTATTTTAAAAAATTTAAATCTATTTTTTATTTAAAATTAAATATTTGAAGTGAAATCTCAACTATTCATTATTTGTTGAGAATGCGTCTTTTTTGACTGAAAATTTAATTACTTGATTGAAGATTGAACCACTTTGTTCAAAACTAACTTTTTTTTATTTGTTGAAAACTCTTTTTTGGGTTGAAAATTAATTTTTTAACTGAAAATGTAACTATGCCATTTAAAAAAAAAATTAGTTTCTTTTATTGAAAATTCCACTACTTTGGTAAAAGATGAACTACTTTGTTAAAAATTTATTTTTTCGGTTAAAATGTTATCTCCTTGGTTGAAAATTTAACTGTTTTGTTGAAAAATTGTCTTTTTGGTAGAAAACTAATCTTCTTGGTTTAAATATTGTAATTTTGGTTAAAAATTCAACTCTGGTTGAAAATGAAGTTTTTTGTTGAAAATTCATATTTTCGGGTCGAAAATTCAACTGTTTATCAGAAAATTTACCTTTGGGTTGATAGCTTAACGAATTTAGATTAACTTTTTTTATTTCTTGATTGAAAAATCTTTATTTGTCGGAAATCCATCTTTTTGGTTGAAGAATTCAACTTCCGTGTTGAAAATTCAACTTCTTTTTTTGAAAATTTATTTTTTACGCTGAAGATTCATTATTTGGGTTGAAAATTCATCTCTTTGGTTGAAAGTTTGACTACTTTTTTGAAAAAAAAAATTTTCAACTAATTTTTTTAACTGAAAATGTAACTCTCATTTCGGTTTAAAATTGACTTTTTTTATTGAAAATTCTACTATGTTGGGAAAAATTGAACAACTTTGTTAAAAATTTATTTCTTTGGTTAAAGGTTCATCTCTTTGTTTGAAAATTGAACTATTTTGTTAAAAATTCGTCTTTTTGGCAGAAAATTAATATTATTTGCAGGTTGAAAATTCAACTATGTTGTAAAAAATAATTTTTTTTTACAGAAAATTAACTTCTTTCGTTGAAATTTGTTTGTTTTTTTTTGGTTAAGAATTTTTTTAGGTTGAAAATTGAACTGTTTGGTTACAAATTTAACTATTTTGTTGAAAAATTTCAACAATTTGGGTGAAAATTAGTGTTTTCTTAAAAATTCGCTTTTTTTTTTGCATAAAATTAATATTCTTGGTGGAAAAACGTCTTTTCGGTTGAGTATTTATCTTTGTAGGTTGAAAATAATTTAACTATTCGTTTAAAAATTCAACTCTTTGGTTGAAAATTAAACTATTTTATTGAAAATTCATTGTTTTCGTTTTGAAATATCAATTTTTCGGGTTAAAAATTTAATTGTGTTTGATTGAATTTTAATCTTTTTTATTTAAAATTTGACTAATTGGTTGAAAATTCATTTTTGTAGGTAGAAAATTACAGTATTTGGTTAAAAATTCAACTATTTTATTCAAAATTTAATTATTTTATTGAAAATTCAATTATTTCAATGAAAATTCTAGTATTTTGTTAAATAGTCGTCTTTTTTGTCAACATTAAACTATTTTATTGAAAATTCGTCCTTTTGGAATGAAAATTCATCTTTATCGTAGAAAAGTAATATTTTTTGCTTGAAATAAATCAATAAATTTTGAAGTTTTCCAATTTTAATCTAAAATTGTTCTATTTAGTTTTCTAAATTCAATTATTTAGCTGAAAATTTAATTGTTAATGGTTAGAGTTTTTTTTTATTCGACAATTTTATTGATAATTCACATTTTTAGGTTGAAAATTCAAATAATTTGTTCAAAATTATAGTATTTTGTTAAAAGTATTTATTTTTGTTGAAAGTTGAACTGTTTTGTTGAAAATTCGTTCATATGGATTGAAAATTCATCTTTTATGGTAGAAAAGTCATTTTTTTCGATTGAAATAAATAAATATGAGATTTTTAAAATTTCAATCTGAAGTTTTTTTATTCCGGTTATAAAAGATTCTATGTTAAAAATGTCACAAGATTAAAATTCTGGTCTTTGAATATTAATGGTTTCAGCCATCTGGTATAATTAGTTTAATTTTGGATGTTGGATATTCGAAATTAATAAAATTCAAAGGATTCAACTTTAAATCGCCTACATTTAGATGCAATAATGTAGATATTTGGATCCGCTTGGATCCGCTTGCATCCGCTTGGATCCACTTCTCGTTCTATCACCTGAGTTTACGCTTGAACTAATCCCTTTCTATTAAAACAGGTTTATAAAATAAAATTATATTACAAATTACAATCTATTTTCAGAAAACGATTTTATTGAATCAACAAAATTTTTGTTTTGGATCGAGAAATAAATACCACCCTGTCCTGAAAATTTAATTTATTTTTTTTCCGTAAAATTTACCTTTTTTAACTAACGATGATTGATTTTTAAATTAATAAAATCAGCCTCGTTTCGAGTTGAGATTTGCGAAAAGAAAAATGGAAATCTGTCTTCCAGATTGGCTAGCTCGTTTTGAAGAGTGTACTAAAATCGCTTCTGCTCCACAAACTTGAAGATTTATGATCTTGCTTCAGGCCTTTATAATGCTCTTTTGTTCTTAAGATTTTTTTCATTTCCTCTTTTTTTCCATTCATAGAGTAGATTTTAGGTGTTCTGGGTAATAAACAGCTTTTTTCTTGCTTAGTTAACAATAATTTAGTATAGAACAGAAAATTTTTCAATTATATTATCTGATTATTCGAAACTTTTTCTGTCCAAGGTACTTTTAGAAATTTAAAAAATATTGTAATTGAAATGTGTCAAATCAGATCTTATGTGATTCAATTAAACAAAATTTTTAATACTTTTTCAGCTTTTTTTAGTAAAATTTGTTACTGTAATTTTGTTAACATTGAATATTCTAGGTAGCGTATTGAAATTAAATTCTTTATTTTGAAATAATTTTTATTAGTTGAAAAGTCCACTATTAAATTTTTGGTTCTGAATTGATATCGTTTGGTTAAAAATTCTGTTCGGTCAAAAATTTAATAATCTAAAAACTCCTCTTTTTGGTAAAAAATTTAACTGTTTTTTAGAAAATTCCTTTTTTTTGGGTTGGAAATCCATCTTTTGGCAGAAACGTAATTTTTTGTTGTTAAAAATGCACCTGCTTACTTGAAAATTAATATGCTTTGTTTCAGGAATAAACTATTTTGTTGAAAAATTGTCTTTTTTTATTCAATTCAACTGTTTTTATTTCAAATTAAAATTTTTTTAGTTGAGAAATCATTTTAGTTGAAAATTAAACTTCTTGGTTCTAAATTAATTTTTTTTTTTTAATTTAACTGTTCTATAGAAAACTAATCTTTTTCGCTCGAAAATTAAACGATTTCGTATGAATATACACTATTTGATTGAAAATGAACTTTTATTTCTGAAAATTCGTTTCTTTGGCTTTTAACATTCATGAATTGTTAAAAATTCGGCTTTTGAATAGAAAATTTATTTCTTTTCTGAGAAATTCATCATTTTTATTGAAATTGTTTGTTTTTTTTTAACAAATTTTTTGTTGTTGAAAAGTCTACTATTATATTTTTGGTTCTAAATTGATCTCGCTTGGTTAAAAATTCTGTTCCGCCAAAAATTTAATTCTTCTGATGAAAATAAAACTGTTTCGCTAAAAATTCCGCTTTTTTGATCGAAAATTCAGCTGTTTTGTTGAAAATCCGTTCAAAATTCATTTTTTTTTTTGGCAGAAATTAAATTTTTTGTGTCAAAAATATAAATGTTTGGTTGAAAATTAATCTGTTTTGGTTCAGGATTCAACTATTTTGTTCAAAATTTGTCTTTTTTTATTGAATTCAACTATTTTTATTTCAAATTAAAATCTTTTTTGTTTGAAAGTGTAACTACTTTTTAACAAATTCATTTTTTGTTTGAAAAAAACAGCAGAATTTTAGTTGAAAATTCAAATGTTTGATTATAAATTAACTTTTTTCTCTAATTCGACTGTTTTGTAGAAAATTCATTATTTTCGGTTTAAAATTCCATAATTTATTAGAAATCTAAACTATGTATATTGTTGACAATTCGTCTTTTTAGTAAGTTATTTTTTGCGTGTGGAAAATTCATAATTTTCAGTGAAAATTTAACTGTGTGATTAAAAATTCATCCTTCTTGGTTGAAAACTCAACTACTTAGTTGAAAATTGAACTACTTTTCAAAAAAGTTCTGTTTTTTTAGGAATAATTTGTTTGGATGAAAATTCAACTATTTTGTTGAAAATTATTATTATTTTTTAATTTAACTGTTATGTAGTAAATTCACATTCAAATATTTACTATTTGGCTGAAAATTATCTTTTATTTTTGAAAATTCCTTTTTGGCTTTAAAATTCATGTACTTTGTTGAAAATTCGTCTTTTTTGGTAGAAAATTAATCTTTCTTTGTTGAAAATTCATCTTTTTTGTTCAGGATTTCAACATTTTGTTAAAAATTCGTCTTTCAGTAGGAAATTTATCTTTTTGGTTAAAAATTCTTCTTTGTAGGTTGAAGATTGAAGATTCAATTATTTGAATAAATTCATGTTTTCCGGAAAATATCGGTATGAATAGGGATGAAGAAATATTTTCATGCTGAAGAAAATCAACACTCAGAAAAAAAGTAATCTTTTCTTGTTCAAAAATTCATATTTCTTGGTTGAAAATTAATATTTTTGTTGAAAATTGAATCGTCTGCTAAAATATTCTTCTTTTTCACTTGAAAATTGAACTGTTTCGTTAAAAGTTCAACTATTTTGTTGAAAATTCATCTTTTTTGTTTAACTATTTGGTTGTTAATGAAACCTTGGTCTCCTCGGGTTGAAAATTGATCTATTTTGGTAGAAAACCTTTTTTACTAAAAAATTCAACTATTTTGTTGAAAATGCAATATATTTTCCCAATTTTCGTGAAAATTCACCATGTTTTCCCTGCTTTGAGAGCATTTTGGCTGTGAAGTAACTACTTAGTAAAATTACAAATTTCTCTTTTACTTTTTACTAAGTTTCCAGACCAACGAATTTTTTTCATAAAATTAAAAAGTCACGTTTTCAAGTTAATAGAACTAAGTGACTTTTTATTCAGCGTAAAAGCTTCTGAAAAATTAAATTTTGAGTGAATCTTGATGGGTATGATGGAGCGAAGTGTGATGGAAATTCATTCTTCCTTTTATAAGGATTTTTTAAAAGAATTTTTTTAAAAACACGTGTAAATCTGATTGATGTTCCTCGTTGTACTGACCTAGTCCAATGTGAAGTACCACTTTTCACGAGTATGGCTTCATAATTACAATCGATCGACGCTCTTAATTACAAAGTAAACGCACGGATAGGGGAAGTTCAAATACCAAAAGGGAAAGATAGTAAGTTCAATAGGATCAGCTGTCGATTATACTCAGTGACGTTTCTCACCCTTATGGGATATCGATATTTTTTTCTTCAAATTCTGCATTGTTTAAAATTTATTATTCTATAAAAATTAGTTGAATGTTATGTCATCTGACAAAGACAAGATAAATTGATTCAGAAATCATGATACAAATATAAATATTAGAAAGGTTCGTTTTATTTGTTTAATTAATTTTTTTTATATGAAATTATAAAGCGATTGGGCTAAAATTATTGAAAAGTATTTATAACAGTAACCTTTATTCAAGTGGACTAAAAACAAATTTTTTTTCTCAAGAAAATGTACTTGATTATAGAAAATTAAGTTTCTGTGTTCAGGTACATTTTCTCGACAAAAAAAAATTGTCTCGGATAAAAAAATATTAACCGAAAGAGATGAATTCTCAATACAAATTGCAATAGTTGATTTTTTAACCAAAGAAATATTTTTATTTTGAATAAAAAAAAAGTTGGATTGAACAAAAAAATACGAATTTTCAACAAAAAAGCTGAATCCTCAAACAAAACAGATTCATTTTCAACCAAACGCATTTCCAACCAAAAAGAATACATTTTTGTCAAAAGAGATGAATTTTGAACTTTGATTTTTAACTAAGAAAGATTTTTCAGTCAATGAAGAAGAAAAAAATTCATTCAAAATGTTGAATTTTCAATCCAAACCAAAGAAACTTTCTACAAAACAGTTAAAATTTAAACTAAATAGTTGAATTTTCAACTAAAAAAATTAATTTTCAACTAAGAAGATTAATTTTCCACCAAAAGGACGAATTCTCAACAAAATACATAAACTTTGAACCAATTAGTTGTAGTTTCAACCAAAAAGACTCATTTTCAACAAAATTCATACATTTATAACCGAATAGTTGAATTTTTAATCAAGAAAATTAATTTTCTACTAAAAAACGAATTTTCAAAACATTCCATAAGTTTTCAACCAAATACTTAAATTTTAAAACTACAAAAAATCAGTTTTCGACAAAAAATGCAATAGTTAAATTTTTATTGCAAAAAATTAAATTAAAAAATTCTTTTTTACATTACAATTAAATTTTCTACCAATATGTTGAATTTTCCAGCCAACTAGACGAGCTTTCTATAAAACAGTTGAATTTTCAACCAATTCGTTAAATTTTCAGATAAAAAAATTAATTTAAAAAAAATGAACTTTCAGCTAAGTAAATGAATTTTCAACCTAAAAAGATGAATTTTGAACGGAAAATGTAATAGTTAGTCTCTCAACTAAAAAATATTTTTATTTTAAATAAAAAATTGTTAAATTCATCCAAAAACGACAAATTTTTAATGTACAAACTTGAACCCAAAACTTAAAGAGATTAATTTTCATCCAAACAGTTGCATTTTTAACCCAGAAAAATTTTTTTTTTGCATAAAAAAAGAATTTTAAATAAAATATATAAATTATCAACCAACCAGTTAAATTTTCAACCGAGAAGTTTAATTTTCTTTTATAAGAGATGAATTTAAAAAAAAAAACGAATCCTCTACAAAATACATCAAATTTGAACCAAATAGTTGAATTTTCAACCAAGAAGATTAATTTTCTACCAAAAAGACAAATTTTTAACAAAATAAATATATTTCTTACCGACTAGTTGAATTTTCAACCAAGAAGATTAATTTTCTACCAAAAAAGACGATTTTTTAAAACAAATTACATACATTTTGAACCAAATAGTTTAATTTTTAAACTAAGAAAGATCAATTTTGAACCCAAAAATCAGTAGTTAAATTTTATTACAAAAAATTAAGTTTTGACAAAAAAAACTAGTTTTCAACAAAACAGTTCAATTTTCTACTAAATTGTTGAATTTTCGAGTCAACGAGACGAGTCTTAACTGGAAATTAATTTTTAACAAAAAAAAATGAATTTTCAACAAAGTAGTTGAATTTTTAACCTAAAAAAGATGAATTTTAAACAACAACAAAAGAATTTTAAATAAACAACATAAATTTCTAAAATTTCCATTTGAAAAATTTATTTTTACCCAAAAAGATACATTTTCAACGAAAAATGTAATAGTTGATATTTCAACCGAATAAGATTTGAATTAAAAATTTAGAACAATTAATTTCAATAAAAAATACGCATTTTGAACAAACACATTAAATTTTGAACAACAAAAATAAATAACAATTTTTAAACAAAATAGTTAACTTTTCGACTAAAAACATGAATTTTCAACTAAAATGAGGAATTTTTGACTAAAAAAGGGTATTTTTAACAAAGTAGTTCATCTTCCGACTAAATACTTGAATTTTATACCAGATTGTTAAACTTTTATTTTTTATGGATTCACAGACTCTCATTTAATTACGGTATTCTAAAAATTCTTAGTATAAAAGCACTCAAACTTGAAAGCCTTTATGTCAGCCAGAAAGAGTCCACATTTGAAAGCTCTCGATTTAAGAGCTTATTGATTAAAATGCCTTAAAAAAGGCAATCAAATTCTAAAACCTTTTATTTCAAGTCGCTTTAATAAATAATTAAAGACTCTCATTCTTAAATCACTTGACATGAAACCCCTCAATTTTTATAAGTGTGTAAGCACTCACAATTAGTCAATATAGAAGCTTGATAAAGTGAAAAAAGCTTTCGAACTGAGAAATTAAATATTCGAACTTCACATATAAAAGAGTTTCTATATTCAATTGAATCAAACAGAAATAATTGCTAACTGCATTTTTAAATAAAGTAAAAAATATATATCTAATTATTCAATAAATTTTCTGAATGTGTATCATTTAATAATAGACTAAACTCTTGAATTCCAGTTTCAAAAAAATGGTCCTTTATAAAAAACCAAGGGCCACTATATCGTTAATCAGTTTAAAAAAAAATTAGTTTCAAGTCACTTTTATTCACTTTTTAAAGATAAAAGTCACTATAGTCACTTTTTTAAATGAAAAGATCACTTTAGTCACTTTTCACTTACACTCAACTCCCGATATAAGAACGGTTTCGGATATGGCTTTCATTGGCCTTGATCCCTCGAGCTGTCTGTCACGCTTGACTAAGCACCGCCTCTCTTTCGGCTCCGCGACTTCACTATTGAATTCAGTTCTATAGTCTATACATACCTATTTTTGAATTTGATTGCATTATTTTGAATTCACCCTGAATTATCTGGAATTTATTTTTTTATTTTTTGAATTTTTAAAATTCTTTCTGAATTCTGTTGAATTCTAAATTCACTCAATTCTATTCGATGTAATTGATTTTTTTCAGTTTTTTTTTTAATTCAACCTGATGTCTTTTCAGACTTTTGAATTCCCTCGATTTTTTTTTAATTGAATCCAAATTAAATTGATTTAATGCATTTTTTTATATTTTTGAATCTTTTTTCAATTTTTTGAAAATGTTTGCAAAATCCTTCTTGATTTTTTATGAATTTCATCGCCTTCTGCTCCTTTCTCTTAAATTCCTCTAAATTCTCTTGAATTTTATTTAATTCATTGTCTTATTTTTTGAAGATATTACAATTTAATTAAATTCTGTTTAATTGACTCTGAATTCTGTTCACTCCCATTTTGCTCAATTTGATTGCCATTTTTTTAATTTAAAAATTTTATTGGATTCACTCAAATTCTTATGAATTTTATCAAAGTCACTTGAATTCCCCTGAATTATTCTAAATCCAGTCCAAGGTTACTGAAATCAATGCATTTTTTATGATTTGTTTTCAATTCATTTGAATTCTTTAGAATTTAACTTGATTTGTTTTGAATTCATTTTGAATCCTTATGTATTTATCCTGAATTCGTTAAAATTCACCTAGAATTCTGATATTTTTATCAGAAAATACTGAATAATAAGTATAACAAATAAAAACAAATTGCAAATTATATTTTTAAAAATATTTATCAAATATTTCAAACAAAAAAATATTACTATTAACATGTGTTAACTATGTCATTATTTCCAGAAAATACCATTTCACGATTTGGTGGAAAAAAAATGATACAAAGAGGAATTGTTTAAACAATTGCAAAATATGTTGAACAACAAAGTTTATTTTTCACATTCATCGACTATATAATTTATCACGAAAATAGTAACTTTTCACGATTTACTGTAAAAAATAGTTTAAACAAATAAGAATTGTTTAAATAATTAAAAAGCCGTTACAAAATATTTGAAAACTTGTCACTTGCCGAATAAGAATAAATCATACTGAAAAAATAAAAAAAATACCATCTTCAGCATGAATTTTACATAAAACGGCTATTTTTCATTTTTTGTGTCATTTTCCGGGCACAATATAAAGGGCTGGGTGTATTTAAAGTTACTGGATAGAAATTATTTCTTGAACATTCTCAAGAAGTGACAAAAGTTTAATTGCCATGTCTTTTTTCGGAAAACGAATAGATTGGGGGGGGGCCGGCCGGTGATCACAACAGATAAAAAATTAAATTTCAAAATGTATAAATTTGGACCACCCTAGTCTACTCAATTCAAGAAATAATACAAAAAATATAATTTCCTATCCGTTAAATTAACTAAAAACAAGAAGGTTCCTTCTCTTCAAGTCCTCTCCTGGTCTTTACACCTCTCCAAAGAGAATTTTCCCCGCAGAGGCAAAAAAAAGCTGGGAAAAATTGAACTACTCCCAGTTTACGTTTTCCGGGCTCTTCGCCGCAACTTTGCCAAGTGTTGATGAGAGATATCAGATATACAAGACTATGAAGAAGCTGATTGGTTCGCACCAGGGGTTGTTCGTAAGGATTGGCTCACATGGTGGGGGCGAAAGGGTCACGCCGCCTCGACTCGTTCCGACTTCCATGAGCTCAGTTGTGTCTCGCTCGTGGAATCGAGCGATATGTATTCACTCGAGCTCTATAGGATATAAAACAGCTTTACAAGTTTTCCTCTCAAAGCACCATGTTCCATCATTATTATGTGTGCCATCTTACCCCAAAAACACCCAGTGACACACCATGACTTCACAATGCCCCGACAACCCCAATTTTTCAAAAATTAATTAAAAATGGTCCATTTCCCTTCCTCAACTAGACCCAGAACTACAAGAACTCAGTGCAAATGATAACAAACATCTGTGGACATCTATCATCTATGGAACAACACTATTTCCGTAATGAGGGAAAGGATTAAGAGTGAAAACTAGTGCAATATGACTGAAAAGTGCATTGACACCCCCAATTTTTCAAAAATTAATTTGAAATGATCCATTTCTCTCCTTTAAATAAACCTAGACCTACAAGAACTCTGTGCAAATGATGACAAACATCTATGCACATTTCTCATCTAGTGAACAAAAGTATTTCGGTAACGAATGGATTAAGAGTGAAAACTGGTGCAGCATGACATCAAATTTTCCTGAAACCCCCAGTTTTTCAAAAACTAATTAAAAATTATTAATTTGCTTTCTTCAAGTAATCCTAGACCTACAAGAACTCAGTGCAAATGATAAAAAATGTCTATAGACACTTATCATCTATTGGACAAAACTATTTTGGTAACGAAAGGATTAAGAGTGAACTGGTGAAACATGACTTCAAATTTCCCTGAAACCCCCAGTTTTTCAAAAATTAATTACAAATTATCAATTTCTCTTCCTTAAGTAATCCTAAACCTACAAGAACTCAGTGCAAATGATAACAATCGTCTATAGACATTTATCATCTATTGGACAAAACTATTTCGATAACGAAAGGATTAAGAGTGCAAACTGGTGCAACGATAGTATGTTGTCGGAGTCTATTTTTCTAGGCTTATACTAAAGTTGGAGAATACTTACAATATTTTAAAGATAACAGATCACTTTACAGTTTCAGCAACAAATTAAGTTTTCTTGATATTTTTGCTACGAAAACCTAAGACCAAAAGATAAACTCACTTTTTAAATCAATTATCTGATTGCTATTTTAAAAAACAAATCTCTCTCTAATCACCTGATATAATTATTGATGACCAAGAAAGTTTAGTAAACTTGACCAATATTTTTAGAACAACGAATTCACTCTGCTGATTAGATGTTCTAACTAATCTAACTAGACCAGATCTTTAAGATAGCTTTTAAGAAAGGCCTGTACCTGATTCACGTTTTCAACAAATCAACTGGACCTTCTATTTAAAAACAAACTCGACCAAGTAGATGAACATTTAAGGATATGTAGCTGATCCCCAGAAATTGATTGGACCTGATTTTTTTTTAAAAAGGACTCTGACCAATTTAGAGACATCCTCTAAAACCTCGTTTAAAGCAATTTTTGCCTGCTGGAGACAACCTGGTTGATATCAGTGATCGTGAGAGGTGGCTGGTTCAAAGTCTCCCGTGGCAGCTAGCATTGACCCTTTCACGAATTCAACCTCAAAGAGTTCGAGCAACTTAATTAGGACGACCCCTCCGTCAAGTGATCCATAAATCTCCGCCTAAATCGGCGACGTGGGCTCTCAGTAGTCACGTTTCTGGCCCTTATACATGGGTCAGTGTCACTCGAAGACAACGAGACGATATCGTTAGTGCTAATTAGCTTCGGAATCCACCTCTTTATGCATCTGGATAAAACCGTTCTGATTCCAACGAAGAAACCAAGACAAAAGAGAACAAAACAAAAAACAGAAAGACTATCATTAAGATCCTAAGTTAAGTGATCTTTGATACTACCAAGGTTCATTTTTACGCAAAATATTATCAAGGACCAGTAGGATTATATAAAACCTAAGTTACATCGAAAGGACCAATGAAACCCTATCATCAATCCTAATTTACATCGAAGAATTTAACCATTTTTCAGAATCTTTTAGCGGATCTTCTCTGAATTTTTGAGCTAACTTTTTAGCTAGCTTTTTAGACTAATTGCGAAGGGGATAAGAAGCGGAAGGTTTTTCCGAAGCCCTAATTGGAGAGGTTTAAAAAGGAGATATTCTGATCAAAAGACGGAATATATATAGCTGATGCTAGACGAAATGGTTCGTGAAATGCTACACCGCGTGGGAGCATTTGTAGGGATGAAATTGATTTTCGTTCCTCCCTGTCGAGAAAATCAGACGTGAGAAGAGCAGCTGAAAAAAAAAGAAAAGGGGAGGGAAACTGGAACGATCGTAACTAGTTGAAACCCCTGAAGGGCCAAAAAGGACCAGTTAGAATTTCCTATTTTTCTAAAGCTCAAAGAAAGGACCAATCTTTTCAATCCATCCTGATTTGAAGCCAGAGGCGAAGGACCAGACTTAATTAGTTTTATACACGTGGGCCAAAATCCCGTGGCCTTAATAGGCTTTCTTCCTAACCGAGGTGGTATCGAATTCCAATTGGGAAAAAGGATTAAAAGCAATGAGAAAAAGGGAATTGGTTGAGTAGAAATAGAGGAAGGTGTGAGATTCTGAATTTGCAGGGAAATTTTCAGATAAAGGATAAGGGAAGATAAAAGGAAAGTGCGGAAAATTGCGAAAAAGAGGATTTAGTGAGTCTTCGTATCAGGTTGTTCCCAAGACTGAAATCCTGTTATCAATATGATGGATTGGGGAATAAGACGTGAGTAAGATTTTCCTTTTAGTAGGAAAAAATTCCGTCTTTTTAGGTTTGGGTTCTGATTGCTTTCTTTTTATGATGGATTAATTGAGCTTGGAAATTGTGTTTGCTGAATCAAATTCCAAAACCTTTGAATTAAAAAATAACTGAGTTTAGAGAAAAAGTGTACAAAATGTTGTGTTCAAAGTCGAATAAAGGATTCGAATTTAAAAGTTCTTTATGTTTGGAAGAAAATAAAATATATTTTTTTTAGATTTTAAAACCATAATGTTGTATTTATTATCTGAAATAATAGAAAGGAAAAACAAGGGCAATATTTGTATTTTTTTATTTAAAATAAACGGTTTCTGATGAAAAACGCTAAGATAACAATTTATTGTTCAAGTTTTTTGAATCTTTTTTTCAAATCAGATGTTTTTTTTTTATTAAAAGTATAAAATGTTTTTTTTTTAAACACCGTTTTCCCATAAAAAAATGTTAACATAACCTGAAATTGTTCGAAAATTGTAAATCTTCTTTGAAATCTATGTACCGATTTCCGAGGAAAAACACGAGCATAACCTACTATTGATAAAAAAAAATGTTATCTTCTTTGAAATTCAAGGATTTTTTTTATTAAACATATCAATTTTCGGGAATCTTATGGTTTTTCAAAATTAAAAATTCCAATTTCCGATGAAAAACGAAAACAACCTACAATTTTTTGATATTGTAAGCCTTCTTTAAAACTTTATGATTTTACAATAAAATTCTTCTTTAAAAATATTAATTTTCAGCAAAACGCACTAATTAAAATTCAGAGGGATTATTCTCAGATTCGATTTTCAAAATTTCAAGTTACGATTTAGGATTTCGGAAATCAATAAAATTAGAAAACAGATTCAAAATGTAACATTTTCGAATGTGGACAGTTTTGATTAGGAAAACCTCAGATTTTACTTTTGGGAATTTGAAAAGGAATTTAAAAAAACAGAAGACCCATCGATTTGATAAAAATTTCAATTAGAGAAGTCTTGTTAATGGGAAATCTTAAAATTTTAAACACAAATCCAGTCTTGATTGAATTATAGTGTAAACACGCAATCACGTTGTCCTTGAAGTTACGAGAAACGATATGCTAATAAATTATTAATATTTAATTCAAACCTTGCTCTAATTTTCAATAAACTTGAAATTTAAATAAATAAATTATCATATCAAATAATAAAATATGTTTTACTCTTAGTATTGATTATTATATTGAAATGAAGTCATAGTTATGTCATTAAAAAAAAATCTAATGGTCACACTTTTTCACACATAAATATAAATAAATTTAAAAAAGTTATTTTTTATAAAGATGAATTGACAAGTGATGTATTTTCCATCTGCTTCACATGCAATGAGTCGTGTCAGAAGGATAATTTACAGAAAAGAAAATCGACTTTTTTAATTAATAATTTAAAAATTCATCACTTTATTTGAAAATTTAACTATTTTTTCGAAATTTTTTTTTCACTGAAAATGTAACTACCATTCCAATTGAGTATTCCATTATTTTATTTTTAAATTCATCTTTTTGGTTTAGCATTAATTTTTTCTACTAACAATTCAACAATTTAATTTTGGGAAAATTTCATTATTCCCATTTTTGGTTCAATGCGAAACTCTTTTTTGAAATTCAACTTTTTGTTAAAAATTCACCTATTTCAGTTAAAGATTCATCATTTTAAGTTGAAAATTCATCACATTGGTTAAATTTGTGTGTGTGGAAAATTAATTTTTTTGACTGAAAATTTAACTGTTCTATTCTTGGTTGCAATCTGATCTTTTTTGGTTCAAAATTGCTCTTTTTTATTTGAATATCCAACTATTTGGTTGAGAATTCACGTATTTTGTTGAAAAATCATCTTTTTTGAAGAAAATTAATCTTTTTGGTTGAAAATTCAACTATTTAGTTAAAAATTCATCTATCAAGTTAAAAATTCATCTGTCTTCTTGAAAATGCTATATTTTCACTTCAAAAGTAGATATGCACGGAATTTTAAGTACAAAAAGATCAAATAAATTTTTTTAAAAATTATTATTCAAATTCATGGACTTCATAGACAAATTCAAGTAATTATTAATTGTGTTTTTAGTATCATTTAATTAATCAATGCTGCTAATACATTGAAGAATATGTCTTGACATATAATTTGTTGAAGCTTGCCAAATTAAGCATATTAATTGAATAAAAAAACGGAAAAAACATTATTTATATTGAAATCCAGGAAAAACTCTGGAATTGTCAGGGAATTTTTTCCAGGATTTTGAGTCGACACGCTGATAAAGGCTTCAAGTTAACAAAGGAAACCGATTGTTCCCGCGGATAAATCAGCCTCGTTCTACTCGTGTTAAATTTTCCTCGATGTTTTCCTCTCGAGACTCGACGATTAAATAATCCCTCGGGTGGGAAATGATGTGCAAGTATGCGAAATACTATGCAGAAAATTTGCCATCTCCGGGAAATTGCACTCGAATCTGACCGACTCAGATATTTGAGTAATTCTCATATTAAATATTTTTAATATTTCAATTATTTATGCATTTACGATTTATAATTTACGCAGTAGAGTTAATTACTTTACTTATTTTTAGAGTGAAATTTACTTGCTGATTGAATAGATAAGAGTTAATTATTTATAATTCCATTTGTTTAATGTCAAAAGGTTACTTTTTATGATGTTTGTACTTTTTTATATATTTGGTGCAGGTGCAACCCAGTAAAAAAGAGTATTTAAAATTGTTATATTACAATTTTTTAAGTTAAAAGGAAAAATTGGAATTTTATAAGAAGATATTGCAAAAAACGTCAAATTTCAATATTTTCAATTTTAAATATTCTTTCTACTGTGTAATAATTTTTAATGGAACGTTGAAAAGTTTAACCTTAAGTTCAGGGTGCTGCAAATGAAGAAATAAAAATTAAAAATGTGTTGAAATGCTCGAATTCGCCCAAAGATTTTGTCAGAGAAGTGGAAAACTGCCGAAAACCAAAACTCCAGAACACAGTCGGTTGCCGAAAGACGAGTATCAATGTAATTTTATTGCATCGAGTCCCCAAATTCACCCTCGGCGTCAAACCTCCTCCTTGACAGTAATTAAACGCGTTAAAAAAACGACTAAGCGAGAATCGCAAAACGGTCACCCATCCGAACTTTAACCGCGCCCGTCCGAACGTTCGAGACCTGGACGAGTAGAGAATCACTATCCAACTACTGCCGTCGGTTAACTATTTTCTAGTTATTATTATATTATTTTATTATTATTTTTTATTATATTTTATTATTATATTATTATATTAGACAGAAAATTATGTTTTAACAGAAATTTATAATTCAATTGAGTTCCGGTTTGATTGCGAAGCTTGAATAACTTACTATTGACTTTAACTTTGCAATTTTGATAAATTTACCCAACACTTGACAAAAGGGTGAAAGGGTAGTAAAGGTGGGAGTATGTAAACTGGTCTCTAAAACGCAATTTATAGCAGTTAATGATTTCATGACCTTTACAAAGTGTACGTGCCTACTGTACAAGTTCAGAAAGTCACTGAATTAGTAGGGAGGAAAGTAATTAGGAGCTTTGCTTGTGGCATAATTAGGATAAAAAAATATAAAACAACCTCTCCCCCCCCCCCCCATCATCCTTCACGTGAAACAAGCCTCGTTAAAAGTTAATGGAAACAATGCGCATGAAACTGCAATTTATTTTCCTCACTTTTATAGGGTGTTCAGTGACCTTGAAAACCTGGAATTATCCTTGATTTTTTTTAAACTCTGAAATCCAGAAAATTTTGAATTTTTCATGAGAATCTAGAAATTTGAATTGTTTTTTGCTCTCAAAAGAGTTATTTTATTTAGATGCATAGAGTAATTTAAATCGTTCAGTCTATTATGCAAGAAACATCTTGTATAGAAGAAATCTTGTGACTAAAAAGTTTTTTATTTATGAAGATATAATTTATCTTTTGTTCATTACAGAATAAATAAAGCCTTTTTTTAAAAGGCCCTATTTGTAGACAGTATTAATTATTTTATAGATTGCAATGGACAGAATTTTATATTGTGAATAATTCTATAAGCTTTTTATTCCTTCTCCGCTACTATAGAATGTTAAAGTATAATTTTTTTTGTGATATTCAACTTAAAAATGATAAAAATTATTGAAAATGTCGATGTTATTCTGTTTAAGAATTAGCATGAGCCATGATCATACAACTGATTTTTCGAGGGGTTGATCACTCGATTTTTGAGTGTATACCAGATTTCAAAAAGTTACAAAATATTTCTAAAGATTGCAAAGGTTTCAAAATTTTTTTAATATTTAAAAGGATTTTGAACTGTTCAAAGAGATTTTACGGATTTGAAGTTTTAAAAAGGCGTGCACGCCAGATTTAAAAGATTTTACAAAGATTTTGAAACTTTCAAAAGATTCAAAGGATTTCAAAGATTTCAAAACATTTCAAAGATTTGAAATGATTTAAAAAGGTTTCAAAACGTTTTAGAAGATTTTAAAAGATTTTAAAAGATTTTAAAAGATTTTAAAAGATTTAAAAAGATTTCAACTAATTCAGTGATTTCAACGAATACAAAAGATTTCAAAAATATTTTAAAAGATTTCACAAAGGTTTCCCAAAGATTCCAAGGATTTCAAAGATTCAAAAAAGGCGTGTACACTGGGTTTAAAAGATTTCACAAACATTTCCCAATGATTTCGAACATTTCATAAAGATTTAAAAGATATCTAAGATTTGAAAAAGGTATTACATTTTAAAGATTTCACGAAGATTTTTAAAGTTCCAAACGATTTCAAAGGATTTCATGAATTCAAAGATTTCAAAACATTTCAAAAGATTTTAAACGATTTTCAAAGAAAGATTTAAATATTCCAGTGATTTCAAACGAATACAAAATATTTCACAAATATTCCAAAGAATTCATAAGGATTTCAAAAGATTTCAATTATTTTAAGGATTTTAAAGATTTTAAAAAGGGTAATAAACCAGTTTCTAAAATTTCGCAACATCTCAAAGATTTGAAACGATTAAAAAATTTTTGTTAGAAGATTTCCAAATATTTCACAAAGATTTCAAATATTCCAGTGATTTTAAACAAATAAAAATGATTTCAGAAAGATTTCTTAAATAATTCAAAGAATTCATAAGTGTTTCAAAAGATTTCAAGGATTTTTAAGATTTAAAAAAGGCTAATAAACCAGATTTCTAAAATTTCGAAACATCTCAAAGATTTTAAACGATTTCAAATTTTTTTTTAGAAGATTCCCAAATATTTCACAAAGATTTCAAATATTCCAGTGATTTAATTCAAATGATTTCAGGAAGATTTTAAAAATAATTCAAAGAATTTATAAGGATTTCAAAAGATTTCAAAGATTTAAAAAAAGATAATAAACCAGATTTCTAAAAATTCGGAACATCTCAAAGTTTGAAACGATTTCAAAATTTTGTTAAGATTTCCAAACATTTCAGTGATTTCAGTTAGTACAAACGATTTTATAAAGATTTCAAAGATTTCATGAACATTTCATAAATATTTGAAAAGAATACAAGAATTTGAAATATTTTAAATCATTTCAAAAATTCTTAACGACTTCAACATTTTTTAGAAGATTTTAAAAAAATTCACAAAGATTTCAAGTATTCCAGTGATTTTAAACATATACACAAGTTTTCAAATAGATTATATAAATATTTCAAACAATTCATCAGGATTTAAAAAAATTTCAAGAATTTCAAAGATTTAAAAAAACTGCAGTTATTTCAAATA